>JAVLUX010000030.1:8485000-8667500 GCA_032164185.1 Moxostoma hubbsi | reverse complement strand
TCTTCAACACTGGTAGATTTTTTTCACTTGTTTTGACTGTAAAAACTCTAAAAATACATTCTGTGAAAAACCTAAATATCTTATGCAGTGTTGTTTCTAAAACAAGATAACACAAACTGATCTTGTTTTAAGGATTTTTAGATATTTTTACAGTAAAAAAAATACAAAAATTATTATCAAGAATATTTTTTTTTTTTTTGCAATATATATATATATATATATATATATATATATATATATATATATATATATATTGCCTGTGATGGACTGGCGACCTGTCCAGGGTGTACCCCGCCTTTCGCCCAATGTTAGCTGAGATAGGCTCCAGCCCCCCGCGACCCTGTACAGGATAAGCGGTTGACGATGGATGGATGGATGGATATTGCCTTTTTGTGTGTGTTACACTATTCAGAAGAGAAAGGTTTAGAAATAGGCCCACTAAAGAGGTGGGAGCATAACTCTAAATAGACAATAAATAGAAAAAAAGCAATGTAACAGGGTTATTATTAAAATAATTTCATTAAAGGGTTCATTCATAAAATATAGAACAACAGTCAAGTTGTTAAAAATAATGTCTAGATGTCGAAAATCTTTTCCCTTACAATTTATGGAAAAAACTGAAATGAACTGAAATTAAATTATTTTCATGACAAATGACCCTTTTGATTGAGAATGACCCAGCCAAGACAAAAAAAGACTTTCAAAAATGATCTTACCCTGAAAAACATTAATTTGAATAAAACGTGACAAATAAACCTTCTATCCCCATATGCCTGTACAAGAAAAAAATACACTATTTCATTAAGAGGGATTGTGGAAGGTAATTTTGTTTGGCTCAATAAACCAGTAAATATCACACATATTTAACTTGACATTTAAAGTGCAGTTAGAGCAGCGAAATTGCTTTGATAAATGCAAATGCATCTTGATCCAATAACCAATCCGATGTAAGGTCAGTGCAGACGCATCATCCCACGACCACTGGTGCGAGAAATTCAAACCGGTAACCTGGAGACGGAGCGCAGTGTAATTCTATCCAGAGAAGACATTGACGGGATCCAGCCTTATTCTCTAAGCATGTTCTGTTAAGTAACATTACTTCATAATGTCCACATTTTCAGCCTTGAGTTGAAATCGACAACCATGTCATTTTCCAAAGTGGAATACAGGAAGATTGTGCGTAAACCTTTGGATATCAATTGATTACTGAGACCAGAGTGCGCGCGTCGCATTTAGAAGCACAATGCCAAGTCTTCAAAAGAAAATGATATTCTCATTTGCTGGTGTGCTTTCTTTTGCATGTGTTCTAATCGTCGCGGCTGCGATGGGAACTCAGTATTGGGTTCAGGCTGCGGTTCTGTGCAAAACGGGCGCACAGATAGTCAATGCAACGGGACCGGAGCTGGACAAATTTATCGGAAGGGCGAACTACGGACTTTTCCATGGCAAGGGGATGAAACAGTGTGGTCTGGGTGATAGACCCTTTCAATTCTCTTGTGAGTAACTTAATCATCTTTAAAAAAGATAAAGCAATAGTGTTAAAAAGAAAAAAAAAATATTCACTAAATATGTATTATTTAAACCACATAACAAGGCATTATAAAAAAAATAATACAGTGGCCCCAATAAGTAGCCTATTTGGAAAACTAAATCACACTTAAAACTCTATGAATGGCATAGCATATGTAACCGAATAACCAAAAGTCATTTATTTTGCAGAAAGGTTTTATAGTTAAAACTACAATGTGTTACTCTGCTTTGAATTTGAGGGGAACTGACTTTATACATTATTAAAAATCACATTGGGACTCTTGATAAACTAATCTGGTTAATGAAGTGTTAATTCCAAGTAAAGGTTTGATATCTTTTGTTTGCCAATGCCACTTGGTTTGCCGCTTTGATATCTTATCTAATGCTATGAAATTCATACACATTTATAAATGTGTACCTCATGCAAAATAGTCTCTTCTAGGTTTTAATGACACAGAAAATGGTTCCAAATGTCAGTGCAAATGTAATCACTCATGCAAAGTGTGTCACTTTAGAGTGTATTGAGTCAAGCAATGGAAAAATGAGGTTGGAGGATAAATGGACGGGTCTAAAATAATAATAATAATATGTGTATAATATGTAGCTTTTTGCATTTCACTAATTTTTGGTTGGACATGCAGTGGCTTCATTCAGGGGACTTTGAATGGGGCTTCATTGATGGGCCATTATGACAGCTTCATTTACTAGAGCATTCTTTCCTAATGAGGTTTAGTACTGGCCCAGATTTGAAAGCTGTTTTTTGCCAATGAGTTACAGAACAAAGGAGCTGTCATCATGCAGTAAACTAATTTTTACTTAGATTAACAGACAACTTTAAATTAGGGTATTCATTTTAGATATTTCTACAATATAATTCTCAGCATTAATAGGAAATTATGGGTTGGAGTCAAAGAGGAACAAACACAATACATTACTTATTCACAATAACCAGAATAAAATAAATTTTAGTACAAGCTTGATGACTTTTAAAATTGAAAGCTGGTACTCAGTACCTTTTTCTCACATATTAATAATCATTTATATCCCCACTTGCTAATTTTTCAAATGTTCAATCTTTAAAGAATGTAATTAATCATTTAGTTTAAACTGAAGTGATGGTAATTATGTTGGAAACTCTTCCACCCTGTGTAGTTTTTCCTGACCTGATGGACGTGATTCCAGCCAGTCTGCATGTGGCCGTGATCTTCTTCTGTGCAGTGCTCATCCTCTTCTCTTCTGTGTCCTCTGCGTTCTTCTTTTACAATGCCTTTGGAAAACCCTATGAAACATTGCATGGACCCCTGGGCCTTTACCTCTGGAACATGATAAGCTGTAAGACTTTTCTTAAAATATATAATGTATGACTTGTTTTTTCCAGTTGAGAACACAAACTCACAGTGAGAGAGACTAAGAGCATGGAAAATGTCCTACATACTTTTCAAAAGTTATAAATGATTACAAAATTAGTGCACTGCATATAGCATACAAATATGCAATGTATTCTGCTAATTGCCTAAGCAAGTTATCACAGTTATTTTGGCAATGTTAACTTTTTTGCCCTGTCAGTAAAGCATAACCCCCCCCACGAAAAAAAAACTGCACAGTCTTTACTGCATCACAAAGAAAATGAGCTGCTGCAATTTTCAATAACTCTCTTTTCTAGTGAGAGCGTGATCTCAGCTATCCTGAGAAGAAAGATATAAATAAATAAACTGATGGAAATGAATGCGCTTGGTCCAACTGTCCAGATTTCCACTCCATCTGTAGTGTCAGGTGCCTCTGTTGTTATGTACTGATGGAGGATGGCACTTTAATAGGCCATTTGACCTCACCACATAATTGAACCATTAATGACGTAAGACAGAAATTAAAAAATTAAAGCAGGATCACTTGCAAGTGACGTGGATTGAGAATACTTTGTTAAATGGCAAATATATAACTTTTGTTAAAAGGCAAATCATTTTATTTGTAGTATAATTTTAGTATAATTTTTATATAGCAAGTTTTATCATATCATGTATTGTAAGTGAGAGTATATTTGGTCTTCCATTAAACTTTGTTGTGAAATAATTAGGACTAATATTAGAATAAAATAATTAAACATAATTAAACTCGTGAATTTATTGATGCTTTTGCAATGAATCTCAACCATTCTGAAATGGGCCTCTTAATATATATTTTCTTTTCAAAATGTAGTGCATTAAGTGTTAAAGGAATGTTCTAGGTTAAATACAAGTTAATCTAAATAGACAGCATTTGTGGCATAATGTTGAATTACCTCAGAAAATAATCTCAACTCATCCCTTGTTTATTTTAAAAAAAGTAAAAATTACGGTTACAGTAAGGCATTTACAATGGGAGTTAATTGGGCCAGTCTACAGTATGCACTGTTAAAAACATAGCTACAAGATGTAAACATTTTACATTTTAATATGATTTAAAGTGAGATAAAATCACTTGTCATGGCAATGAAGTTGTGATATTGGATATAACTTTATATAGATGAGGTTAGTAATTTTGTCTCACTAACATCATGTTAACATAATTTTGCATCTTGTGGCTATACTTTTGAAACAGTGAGTAGGCCTACAATATTTTAACGTTAATGGACTGGCCCCATTTATTTCCATTGATTCAGTGGAACAGGTAAATGTATTTGTACAATGTGGGACCCCAGAAGAGACTTAAATGGTCATAAATGAGATGATTTATGTATGTGACTTAAACCCAGATGGACTGTTTGAACTTGTATTTTAAATGGCATCCAAAACCATTATTTGAGAACTAAAAGGCAACCACAAGCTCACATTCACACAAACATCTGTTTACAACAACAAACTGGCTGAATGAGTGGTGTACTCCATGGTGTTTTGTTTTATGGGACCAAAATAAGTGGGGAAAGACTGCTGACTGATGTATCGAGAAATGTGCACCATAATCTAATGACCGATGTAAATTGTCTTTCTCTTCATCTCGGCTGGAGGGACAGGCTCTATCGCGCCCTTCCATAGAAGGGAGGCGATTTCCACACACAAGGCAGCGGCATTCTCGCCTCTCACCGTGGTGGAGCGGACGCCGTTGAACCTGTGCGGGCGCCTGGCAAACTGAATCACATAGCCGAGTCGGACAGTCCTGATCAGCCAACACGACGGGTTGGGGAGCGCGAGCCATGCCCCCAAGCTCCGTGAGAGAGGGACCAAGGGGACTATAGCATCGGAAGTACCGGCAGGCGGGGCCTCGCGACTCAGGGGCGGGGTTGTTCCACGGCTGGGCACGTGGAAGTGGGAGGACCGGTTCCAGGGCGCTGTAGCTGCCAAAGAGAACCGGTGGCAGGCGGTGGCAGGCGGTCGTGATAACGACGGCCGGGGAGACCGGAAATAGAGCCCGGGGGCTGAGAAAACTGCTCTTTTTTTTTGAAAATGTGGGTACCACAGCCCGTTGGCTGTGCGGAGAAATAAAATTCACATAAGAAATAAGGAATTAAGGATTCTCCACCTGCCCCTCCAGCGGGGGAGGGAGTGGTCTGCTTACCAGCTCCCGTAGTGCAGTTTCCTGAGTCCCGGGCTGCCTGTCTCAGGGGTGCTTCAAAGACTTCTTGGGGTTCTTGGCGGCCGGCTGTGAGGCGGGGGGCGTCGTCGTCCTGCGGGTAGCTCTGTGTCGGGGCCGGCCCCGAGGGGCGGGCTGTGGCAGGGCTGGTGCTGGTGCTGGCACCGCAGGGGGACGCGCTGGGCGACGAGCAGACGGGGTGCGGGGTCTGTGGCTCCGCCTGGGCAGGATGTGCTGTATAGCCTCGTTTGCTTATTCACCATTGAGAACTGCCAGGCTAAGTCTCCAATTGTATCAGCAAACAGCCCAACCTGGGAGATGGGGGCGTCAAGGAAACGTACCTTGTCAGCCTCTCACGACTCGACCAGGTTGAGCCAGAGGTGGCGCTCCTGGAACACCAAGGTGGACATCACCTGCCTGAGAGCCCGTGCCATGACCTTCGTTGCCCGGAGGGCGAAGTCGGTCGCCGAGCACAGCTCCTGCATTAGACCCGGGTTAGGACTACCCTTGTGTAGTTCTCTAAGTGCCTTGGCTTGGTGCACCTGCAGGAGGCGACATGCCCAGCGGTGCTGTAGGCTTTAGCCGTCAGTGATGACTTCAGCCTACAGGCCCTATGCCCATGCTGACCCCTGTCCACCATCAAATGCACTTAAAATGGGCACGTGAGTGTCAGAACTGGAAAATTGAGCAATGGAAGGAGGTGGCCTTGTCTGATGAATCACATTTTCTTTTAGATCATGTGCACGGCCGGGTGCGTGTGCATGGTTTACCTGGGGAAGAGATGGCAGCAGGATGCACTATGGGATAAGGCAAGCCGGTGTCCTAAAAATATATGCTACCTATCAGGATGTGATACCAATGCAATATTTGCATAATTTTAGGGATGGGGTTAGGGTTTGGGGTATGGTTAGTGTTAGGCCTTAGTACAGCCTCACACCATATCACACTATCAGATGGTTATTCTGGTAGCACATCATGATGGGTAACATCCGGCTGACAAGATGTGCTACGTAGGTTTTTAACACATGTCAGGCTGTTGTATTACATACCGACAGGGTATTCTTGCCTACCGACATGTGCTACCCATGTTTTAACTTTACATATCACTGTCCAAAGCAGGTAGCACAGATTGTTAGAACACAGACAAAGACAATGTGATGCTCTGGTCAATGTTCTGCTGCATTCATGTGGCTCTAACTATGACACATACCACCAACCTAAAAATTGTTGCAGACCATGTACACCCCTTTATGACAATGGTATTCCCTGATGGTAGTGGCCTCTTTCAGCAGGATAATGCTCCCTGCCACACTGCAAAAATTGTTCTGGAATGGTTTGAGGAACATGACAGAGTTCAAGGTGTTGACTTGGCCTCCAAATTCCCCAGATCTCAATCCATTTGAACATTTATGGGATGTGCTTGACCAACAAGTCCGATCCATGGACGCCCTACCTCACAACTTACAGGACTTAAAGGATCTGCTGCTAACAAGGGGGACCTACGCATTAGGTAGTTTTAATGTTGAGGTTGATCGGTATATAAATATTTATTCTATCCGCAGAAATGCCCCTCACTGGATGTTTTTTGTTTTTGGCACCATTCAGAGTATGTTCTAGAGACTGAAATTGATTACTGTACTTATATAATTGATCATATTGTAATAATCTCACCTGTATCATGTCTGTCTGTCCTCTGGAAAGATATAAGAACATTCTGAATGTGAAAATGTATTTTACAGTTTTTTTTTCATGTATAACTTGCATGTGAATTGAATGAATGAGTGGACATCTTCTATGTTTTAGCAATAGTGAGTGGAGTTTTCAGACGGTTACCAGATAACAGCAGACAAGCTAATTCAGCACAAATTAGTGCATAAAAAGTCTCCAAAATGAAGTATTTGAACCTCATAATTAAATACAAAATGAGGGGAAAATATACAAAAAGTTCCACTTTAAAAAATAAAATAAATAAAAATAATGTGGCTGCAGTGCATAAAATTATGCAGATATGGGTCAGGAGCTTCAGTTAATGTTCACATCAACCATCAGAATGGGGAAAAATGTGATCTCAGTGATTTGGACTGTGGCATGATTGTTGGTGTCAGACAGGCTGGTTTGAGTATTTCTGTACCTTCTGATCTCCTGGGATTTTCACACACAACAGTCTCAAGAATTAATTCAGAATGGTACCAAAAACAAAAAAACATCCAGTGAGTGGAAGTTCTGTGGATGGAATCGCCTTGTTGATGTCAACAGAGAATGGCCAGGCTGGTTCGAACTGACAAAGTCTATGGTAACTCAGATAAACACTTAAAATTAAACCCGACCCATACCAGAGACCGTGTGGCCTGACCATACCCGGTCCAAACAATTCCATCAGATTTTAAGCCCGAACCTGTTCCGAACCCAAAATAATTTACTATCTAATATCTTCTCCTAGCAAGTACTGTTGCAATAGGTTGTATTTTATGTAAGTATATGGGCAACTTTCCAACTTGAAAAACTGACCCAAACCCATTGGTTTTCCCATTGGGCCGGGGTCTGGTTGCAGACCACTAACACACACACACACACACACACACACACACACACACACACACATACAGGTTTGTTTCACTACACAAGTGAGGACATCTCATAGACTTTCTTTGACACACACACACACACACACACACACACACACACACACATACATAAAGGTTTGTTTCACTATATAAGTGAGGACATCTCATAGATGGCGGCACGGTAGCATGCAGCGGCCGCTCCAGATCCAAAATGGTTAGTTAGGCTGACTTTTACGGCACATGGACATCGGAGCAACCGGTGTTCGTGTTTACCATCTTGGAGGAATACATAACATCAAAGATCAGATCAGCAAGTGCATTGATGATGTCACTTTCTCCAAGCCCATCACCACACGCTCCAACCAGAAGCCGTGGATGACTGTGGATGTGTGTGCACTGCTAAGGACCCAAGACTCCACCTTCAGAGCAGGTGACAATGCAGCCCTAAGAACATCGAGGGCCAAACTGTCCCAGGCCATCAGAGAGGCAAATCGCAACACATGCACAGATAATCCACAGTCACATCCAGGACAGTGGCGACACATGGCACATGTGGCAGGGCATCCAGGCCATCACCAACTACAGTTGCCTGTGACAAAGATAGAGGGACTATTGAGAGCATCCTGAGCAGCTGCATTACTGCCTGGTTTGGGACTTGCACCGTTTCAGACCACAAAGCCCAGCAGAGGATAGCAAGGACAGCTGAGAAGATCATCTGGGACTCTCTTCCCTCTATCAAAGACATTTCCATAAAACGCTGCATCCGCAAAGCAACCAGCATTGTGGATGACCCCACACATCCCTCATACAAACCCTTCACCCTCCTGCCGTCTGGCAAGAGGTACCGAAGCATTCGGGCCCTCACAGCCAGACTGTGTAACAGCCTCTTCCCCCAAGCCATCAGACTCCTCAATACTCAGGTAATGGACTGACACACACACACACACACACACACACACACACACACACACACACAAACACACACACTCACACACTCTTTTTGCACTACTCAATTACAAATGTGTACTGGTCGGCCTAATGTCCTGTTCCTTTTAGTAATTTATTGTACTGTCCCATACTTTTTGCACACGTTTGCATGTGCACTTTATGTAGAAATGTTATTTAGTCTGTGTAGTCTCATGTGGTTCTGTGTTTGTCCTATGTTGATTTATGTAGCAACATGGTCCTGAAGGAACGTTGTCTCGTTTCGCTGTGTACTGTACAAACTGTATATGGTTGAAAGACAATAAAAACCACTTGATTTGATTGACTTCCATTGATTTGGGTGAGACTAAAACAGCCAGGATGCAGAACACAACACACACGCACACACAGAACTAAATAGGTGAGACTAGCCAGAAGGGAGAACACAGAACACACACGCACACGCACACATACAGACAGAACAAAGATCAAAGGACAAATTCAGAGTGACCACAATGTAAAAAGTATACCTTTTCCACTGTGAGAAAGTTTACGCTTAGATGCAGGGGCCTCACCTTCCTGACAAAACACTACTTCTTTCTGTTATGGAAACAAATACATTTTCCCACAGCTCTAAGTTATAATTGTGGCCTTGTCAAGATTAGCTCACAGTATACTCTTTAGCAGAACCATGGCAAAATATTTAATTTTTTAGGTGAACCTGCAGCCATCTACTGGCTGTTATTGTCATGACATGATCTTCAAGTCATGTTATTTATTGTTTTTTCACCAGATGGCAGCAAACTGCCTCCTCATATTATGATATTTTCTTCATGTTTCAACTTATAAAAGTGTAGGTTTTCACTGTACTAAAGTTTCATACATTAACTTATTTGCACATGCTTATTAAAATTTAGAAATTTACATGTAAATAAGATCAAAATAATTTATCATTATTTTTATGAATTGCCAGTTGACAGCTTTAATAACATGCATAAGAGTTGATTTTAATAATCATAAACATTTATTTACAAAACCATTCATTGGAGAAAAAAAACTTTATTATTGTTTATTCATTTAACTAACTATTAGAGGTTCTTTGATTTTCTATTCTTACAGGTTTCATAAGCTGCTTGGTCCTTATTCTATTCACCTCTGAGGTCAAGGTGCACCACCTGACTGAGATCATCTCCAACTTCAATGAGGGCAGCTTTATCTACAAGACACAAAGCGAGCAGTTTGACAGGTCCTTCTGGCTCATCTTCCTCACCTTTCTTGTGCACGGCCTCAACATCTTGCTCATCCGCCTCACAGGCATCCAGTTCCCCTTTCAGGAGGCCAAAGAGTCTGACGCTACCACCGGAGCTGCAGATCTCATGTACTGACCAACTCTTTGTTCTGCTTCCTCCCCTGCAGCACTTTTCAATAGGAGTTTTATGAATAGCAGCATCAGTTGTTCCGTTCTGTTTGAATTGACATGGAACATCTGAGCCTCTTAAGTGGTGAACTTGGAGATACTCTTCTGTATGAGAAGGGTTCTTATCTCAAAGTGGGTGTCTGAAGGATGGGGGAGCCTACTATTTCAAACATTGAGCATTCATTCTGTCAATCACTGGAGCAATTAAAGGTCACAGTTTCAAATGCCTGTTGACAACTGTTTTGCATCTTTAATAATCCAGATGTAGTGCAAAGGGGTGCAACAATTATTCTATTTCAACACTTAAGCCACACTTAAAAATGAATGATTTTCATTGCATTAGGTAATACATTATCCAACCATGTGGAAAGTTTCTATAAAACACTATCATGTAAAAAAAAAAATTGTTGTATAACATTAGCGGATAATGTCCATAATTAATGTGCTGAACTACACCTGCATGAACTTGACGGTAACAGATGTCATATATCAACCTAAAATATATTTGGGGTCAATTGGTTTAAAGTAATAGCAAAAATGGCTCAGAAAAGTTGTTTTGGTCTAACATAATTTGTTTGCAGATGGTCCACTTGGTTTGATATTTTGTTGTCTAATGCAACATACATTAAGTTTGACTTAAGTGTCCAAATAATTTTTGGAGCCACTGTATTTTGATATGTTTAAGTATTTTTATTTCCACCCTATACTTGGATGTCAGATTAACATCAGATTGCTATCAATTTATCAATGATTTCATGATCAAGATGGTTTTAATGTTATTGCTAACTGTTAAACATTGAACTAATATTAAGTGTTCAAAATTTTATTCTATTGGCATCATGGCAGATTTTATTATTTTTATTTGTGTTATGTGTTTAGACTTGCACTCAGAATGTGCCAATAGCTGTCTGTAATGAGTAGCAATCATTCGTATTCTTTCATGTTCATGTTGTTTTTAACTAAATTTGCTACTTGTCATGTTATCATCATGGGGACATTATTGATAATAATTTATAAAAAAAATTGTTATTAATCATATGATAATTTAACATGCATTTAGTTTTTGTTAGATTATAATCAACCATGAAAGATTCTCAAATTGAATTTTAAAAAATAATTGTATGTCTATTTAATTAACTGACATCATAATCTTGAGAGGGGCCAATTTGTATTCACAGAAATTCACTAATATGTATTGCATAGATAATGGCTGCATTAGTGTAACCAAAGGCGCTTTATAATTGAATCGATTCAAAGTTATTTTTCATAATTTTTACAACAACAGTAGGCTACTTGGAACAACTTTTTTTGTCAGAATAAATTCTGGATCTTTACTCGAAATAAATATTATGAACATTGTGGATTCTGTTACTTAACTCTTTGTTTTATATTTGTATAAACAATTGGAAATGAAAAAGACGGTATACAAAGTCTGTAAAATTTATAATCATAGTATGTGCATTTTAGAGGCTTTAGCATCCAGGAACAGTACCTTGGAAGAAGATAAAAGCAGCTGTCATCACTTAAGACAACTGACATTAAAGAGCACTGCTTTGTTGCCATTTAATTTTAACCAACAAAAAAGGGAAACAAAGTACTCAACCTGCTGCCAGGAAACTGTAAAATGAAAGCAGTCTTTTTGTTAAGTTGTGAAGGTGTGTGTCTACTTTGTGAATATAGAGTGTCAGGTATATAAGGAGTACCTTGATGGGCTTATTCACATTCAGGTTTGAACTGTAGACATCACTGTCTAAAGGTTTCTCACCTGAACCTGCAGCTAAGTGGTTTGATACTCACTTCTGAAGAAAAGACAAGGTAGGCTTTTTAAATATCTGACAATGCTGTGTCAACAATCTGTGGTTATGTGACAGATTGTAAAAACTAAAGAAACTAAAAAACAAACTAGTTAAATTCAACAAATCATAGAAGAGTTAAATAACTAGATTGACCTAGATTGATGTTTTTGAATGAAAGCAATGCAAAAGGGTAAACAGGTATGGCATTTTTTAATTCATGGCTTTCCTTTCTATTATCATCTTAGGTCTTTGCCTGCAGAAACGCATCATTAATGGAATGCGATTTAATTTGATTTATTTATGATTTTTAATTTCTGATCCCATTCTTCAGTCATACGAATGTGAATGCATTGTCAAACCAACATTATTAACAGGTAATTCAACAATTTAGTTATAAAGTAGTCTATTTCCCTGTTCCCTTTATCATTATGATTTCCATTTTGCAAGGTGAAGCAAAGACATTACCTATATTCTCTGTATCACTATATTACCTGTGCTCAGAACCAATAAGGACCTAGACTATTGTTGATTGTTGGTTAACCAGAAAAAGTCACCATAGATAGCATTTTAATGGTTAAGTTATATATATATATATAATTTACTGGTCTACATCCATGAAATTCACATCCCCATGGGTATTGTGCTTTTAAGGTTTTGAACACTGTTATACAGTTCTGCTACTGCCCTCAGTGATGTATAAAAATATCAGGAAAAAAAAAATCCTTGAAACATTATGATTAATGTGATTGTGTTCTCACCCAGCTAAAATAATGAAATAATGTATTTGAAAACAAACAAACAAACAAACAAACAAACAATGTAACTCATACAAAGTAGAGGACAAACTAGCATTAATGTCTAAGTATCAGTAGATGGCACTGTGTAACCAAAGCGCAAGTGGACGATTTTGTAGTGCAGAAATATAAACTAGAGACACTTTAGCCCAAGAAGGACCACTTGAATTAAAATTAATAGAAGAAATTGAAACACCCAATATGGCGGGTGTAAAAAAACAAACAAACAAAAAAAAAACAAAGTCCTACCCAACAGGTAAAAGAGCCAATCACCTTTTTGATACAGATATCACCTGGCCGTAAACTCGAGAATGCAAATTTGCTGGACCAGCCTGAAATTTTTATTTATTTATTTATTTTGTTTGATCTGAGCTAAAGAAGCACAATTCATGATTACATTTTTGCCAGAATTACTGCTTATTAAAACAATGACATTTCGTCTTTGAAACTTTTGAAAAATAAAACATATTTTTACAAGTATCTTTATGTTTCTTAATTAAAGGGACATGTACAAGATTTAATTAGTCATACTGCTCAAGTTAAATGACAAAAAAAAAAACAGATGTCCATTCAGTTCAATGGGCAGGGTTAGGGTGGAAAATAACACGTTGAACAATAACAGGGTGGAGGACATTCAGTGAATAAATTTGCCACTACATGGTGTGTGAATGATATCTAGCAAACATAAATAATTATATTATTACTGTTAACATAAATATATTGAAAATTAAATGTCCCATATACCTTTCCATAATAGGGTGGGGATGTTATGCTTGACCACATATGACTATCACTAAATAAAACAAAACATAAATGAAAGAGTTACAAACATCAAATAACTCAAAATAATTTTGCTGAATGGCTGATCTCCACTTCCAGTGTGTGTGATGCCACTTCATAACATATATCTTCAATGATAAGTCACAGTATCATGACATAACAGGGTGGACAATAAAATGTCAAAACAAAAATAAAACAACTAAATTATCTGAAAAAAAAAAAAAAAAAAACTTTTGCAGTAATGCTTGGCTTTTAAATTAAATAAGTAATACAATTATATCCATGAATCAATATATGATTTTCACTGCAACTTCTCCACACTTTTGTAATGTACAGTGTAATTTACATGACCATGTAGGCACTGTATAAGAAAATAATAATAAAAATGAATTCTGTTATATTTACAGTAAAAGAAACATCATAAACTCCATATTAATCTTCTGAAACAATAAAATCTGCTTTATGCTTTATAAGGTATAAAAATTACACAAGAGCACATGATGACATGAAGTTCAACATTAGTAGCTCTTACAGGAGCAATAAACATGTAGCAAAGTAGTAAACACCATGGGTAACACATGAGATTTAAATAATGCAGTAAACATTAACTAAACTACATCAAATATAACACGGAACACCCCAATGTACATAACTGGTATTAAAATTAAAAAGAAACGTAACTATTCCCATAAAATATAATGAAATATGATGGATCATGCAGGGAATTGTGGGAATGTCCGATTATTGTTTTTTTTGTTTTTTTTTTACTGTAATTTTAACAATAATTTTCTGTACTCTCTTGTTAAACATAAAGTATATTTTTACCATTAATTATACAGGAAAATCATACTTTTTACATATTACATTTTTTTTACATCATTTTATTATAAAAACTACTCTACTGTCTTAAAATATATTACAAAGTTTTACTGTATATTTTAGTTAATACTCGTCAATCAATTAACGTCTTTTACCGTTAAAATTACAGTATTATTTTTTTTACAGTGTTTATTATTACTAGGCCCTCAATTGATCCCACAAACTGCAGTTCTCAAAACCTTCACAGCTGTTATGCCACTCTAAAACTTCCTTTGACTCAAAGCGTCAAACTGGACGCGTTCTTTAAGTCTTTAAGACAATAAGACTATGTCATGTTTGCAACCCAAGCAGCAAGACGTCTCACTTACATATTCTTTTGTTTTGTAAACCTGGGGGAGCTGCAGGCCTGTTACACCTAATCCTACTACATGAGCCGGAAAAGTTGGGACTCGAACAAAACACTGATGTGATGTTTCCTGTTACTTGCAGATGGACGACGGTGTTGACAACACTGACAACACTATCAGTGAACTGGATGACATTCTACAGCAGATAGCAGACCTGGATAAATGGAGAGAAATATTTAACTCCCGCGGGTACGCGCTCTCTGCTGTTTCTCTCAGCTAAAAAAAAACTCAGTTTAGTTAATTTACCATGTGTTTACCGTTGCAGGTTGGAATTACAGGACTGCATTGTTAAAGTAAGTAGTCGTTACTTTCAGTTTATATTTCTTAATGTTTTCTATATCTTCCGTAGGATAAGTTTAGACACGCAAAACTTTCTTGCGTTCAGTTAGCGCTATTTTTGGAGCGGTTTGCACACGAAGGATCTTGTGTTCAGTCGGCGCTACTTTTCTAGCGAGAAATTACTGTTCTATGTGGTTCTTGTTTAGACAGACAGATTTTATCGTTGCGTCGTGGGGTTTTTTTTCGCAGCACAATCACGCGCATGTCGAGCGTTCCCTTTACAAAAAGCTTCACTTTGATGCTGCGCTGCTAAGCGCTATGGGGAAACAATCTTATTGTGAGCTGCTTCTGAACATGTGTGTAACACGTCAATGAAATTGACTGGAATTTATAGCCTCGGTTGGTGAGATCATTGGACGCACCTGTGACGAGGCTATAAATAGAAGGCGTCACCAGAGTGTCATCAGACATTTTTCTTCAGAGCTTTCTCTCTGTGTGTTTTCACGAAACTCTTGCTAGAAATTGTTTAAAATCTTAAGCCTTTCCTTCTTTCTCTCTTTATATATATATATATATATATATATATATATATATATATATATATATATATATATATATATATATATATATATATATACACTACCGTTCAAAAGTTTGGGGTCACATTGAAATGTCCTTATTTTTGAAGGAAAAGCACTGTACTTTTCAATGAAGACAACTTTAAACTAGTCTTAACTTTGAAGAAATACACTCTATACATTGCTAATGTGGTAAATGACTATTCTAGCTGCAAATGTCTGGTTTTTGGTGCAATATGTACATAGGTGTATAGAGGCCCATTTCCAGCAACTATCACTCCAGTGTTCTAATGGTACAATGTGTTTGCTCATTGGCTCAGAAGGCCAATTGATGATTAGAAAACCCTTGTGCAATCATGTTCACACATCTGAAAACAGTTTAGGTCATTACAGAAGCTACAAAACTGACCTTCCTTTGAGCAGATTGAGTTTCTGGAGCATCACATTTGTGGGGTCAATTAAACGCTCAAAATGGCCAGAAAAAGAGAACTTTCATCTGAAACTCGACAGTCTATTCTTGTCCTTAGAAATGAAGGCTATTCCATGCGAGACATTGCTAAGAAATTGAAGATTTCCTACAACGGTGTGTACTACTCCCTTCAGAGGACAGCACAAACAGGCTCTAACCAGAGTAGAAAAAGAAGTGGGAGGCCGCGTTGCACAACTGAGCAAGAAGATAAGTACATTAGAGTCTCTAGTTTGAGAAACAGACGCCTCACAGGTCCCCAACTGGCATCTTCATTAAATAGTACCCGCAAAACACCAGTGTCAACATGTACAGTGAAGAGGCGGCTGCGGGATTCTGGGCTTCAGGGCAGAGTGGCAAAGAAAAAGCCATATCTGAGACTGGCCAATAAAAGAAAAAGATGGGCAAAAGAACACAGACATTGGACAGAGGAAGACTGGAAAAAAGTGTTGTGGACAGATGAATCCAAGTTTGAGGTGTTTGGATCACAAAGAAGAACGTTTGTGAGACGCAGAACAAATGAAAAGATGCTGGAAGAATGCCTGACGCCATCTGTTAAGCATGGTGGAGGTAATATAATGGTCTGGGGTTGCTTTGGTGCTGATAAGGTGGGAGATTTGTACAGGGTAAAAGGGATTCTGAATAAGGAAGGCTATCACTCCATTTTGCAACGCCATGCCATACCCAGTGGACAGCGCTTGATTGGAGCCAATTTCATCCTACAACAGGACAATGACCCTAAACACACCTCCAAATTGTGCAAGAACTATTTAGAGCAGAAGCAGGCAGCTGGTATTCTATCGGTAATGGAGTGGCCAGCGCAGTCACCAGATCTGAACCCCATTGAGCTGTTGTGGGAGCAGCTTGACCGTATGGTACGCAAGAAGTGCCCATCCAACCAATCCAACTTGTGGGAGCTGCTTCTGGAAGCGTGGGGTGCAATTTCTCCAGATTACCTCAACAAATTAACAGCTAGAATGCCAAAGGTCTGCAATGCTATAATTGCTGCAAATGGAGGATTCTTTGACGAAAGCAAAGTTTGATGTAAAAAAAATCTTATTTCAAATACAAATCATTATTTCTAACCTTGTCAATGTCTTGACTCTATTTTCTATTCATTTCACAACGTATGGTGGTGAATAAGTGTGACTTTTCAGGAAAACACAAAATTGTTTGGGTGACCCCAAACTTTTGAACGGTAGTGTGTGTGTATATATATATATATATATATATATATATAAAAAAGGGGAAAATGGCAGAAAAGCAGGGCAAACAATGTGTGTTTCCTTGTCAGTGTTCTATGTCTGACAGGGACACGCATCAATTTTGCTTTGTTTGCTTGGGGGAAGCGCACGCTACTCTCGCGTTGGAACAGGGCGGGTGCGCGCATTGCGACCTACTTTCGGTCGGGATGCTTCGCGCTCGCCTTGCTTACTTCCGAGAGCCGGCACCCACACTTCATTCGTGGGGCTCTCGCATGGATCTGGCTGAGGAGCGAGAGACGGGTTCGCCCCTTTCGCTCGCTCTCTCCCCAGATCCTGCTGGTCCCTCGCGTGATCCTGAATCGTGCTTCGGCGCCTCTTCAGTTCACGAGGGGGACCTCCTTTCCCTTGGGTCAGATTTAGAGTTAACCGCATCTGAGCGCTCCAATCGCGATTCAAAATCTTCGGAGGAGCTGCTCGATGTGATTACTTGCGCGGTGGCCAGGCTTCAAATAGACTGGCCACGTGACCAAGTTCCCCCCAAGCGCTCTAAATTAGAGGACAGATTTCTGTCTGGTGACCAAGGGAAGGGAACACCTCGTCAGTCCCTTCCCTTCTTTGATGATCTCCATGACGAGCTTTCTCGTTCTTGGAATAAGCCTTATACCTCGCGCATTCACGTGCCCTCGACGTCAATATATTCGACTATCGTTGGCGCTGAGGCGCGAGGGTATTTAAAGATGCCACCGGTCGAAGAGACACTTGCGGGTTATCTCTCGCCGGGTTCGGCATCATCACTTAATAAATCTGCTCTCCCTTCTAAGCCATGCAGGGTAACCTCCATGTTGGTCGGGAGAGCATATCAAGCGGCTGGTCAGGCTGGTGCTGCGCTGCACACCATGGCTGTTTTGCAGGCATACCAGGCTGACCTGCTAAAAGATTTGAGTGCTGGAAGAAGTCTCGACGATGAAGCTTTCTCTGAGCTTCGTCGAGCTACTGATTTGTCTCTCCGTGCCACCAAGCAGTCAGCCCGTGCTATTGGCCGGTCTATGTCCGCTTTGGTTAGCACTGAAAGGCACTTGTGGCTGAATCTATCCGGCATCAAGGATAAGGACAGGGTTTTCCTTCTTGATGCCCCAGTTTCGCCTTCTGGTCTCTTTGGAGACGCCATGAACACGGTTATCTCCAGATTCCAGGAGGCGAAAAGCCATGAGGAGGCCTTTGGAAAATTCCTTCCTCGTCGCACTCAGGGGGCGAGGCCGTCGGTCACCCAGTCTCGCCCTGATTCTGTGAGGAGGGAGGTTCAGAAGCAGAGCGTGGCAAGTCGTGCTCCCCCTCGCAAAGATTGGGGACAGGCTCGTCATCCTCAGCAACCTCCCAAACAAGACCTCAGGTCTGTTATCTCCAAGAGAAAGAAGCCCTGACGTCCTTTTATCCAACCTTGTGAGGGTAGTTCCCTTCGGGACGGGGCACGTGTATCATTCACTTCGGCCCTCCCAATACCCTCACGAAACCTCTTCACTCTCGCCACCCTTGGTGTTTCGGGTGACAGAGGTTTCCAACAAAATGTTGAATGTACCGTCGCTTCCTGCCATATTCCAGGACACGGAACATTCTACACCCCCTCGACAGGAAGTCTTGAAATTAGTTCCCATCTCAGAGAACCTGGCAGCGTGGAAACTTCTGCCAGGTATTTCTATGTGGGTTCTAAAAACAGTAGAAAAAGGCTACAGAATTCAGTTCGCTTGCCGCCCTCCGAGCTTCAACGGCGTGGTTTCCACTACCGTAAGCCCGGAACAGGCATGTCTACTTCAGGTAGAACTGCGAAATCTCTTGGAGAAAGGGGCCATAGAGCATGTTCCCCTTCCAGAGAAAGAGTCTGGCTATTACAGCAGATACTTCCTGGTCCCCAAGAAGGGGGGGGGGGGGGGGGGTTGCGTCCCATCTTGGATCTTCGTGCCTTGAACCGCTCGATCAAGACACTCAGGTTCAAGATGCTAACAGTCAGGTCCATCGTGTCTCAGTTCCAACGTTTCGATTGGCTGGTCACGATCGACCTCATGGACGCATACTTTCATATTGGAATTCTGCCACAGCACAGGAAGTTCCTGAGGTTCGCTTTCGGGGACGAAGCCTTCCAGTATCGGGTCCTTCCATTCGGTCTAGCCCTATCACCCCGCACATTCACGAAATGCATGGATGCAGCACTGGCTCCGTTGCGACTCCAGGGCATCCGCATTCTGAATTATCTAGACGACTGGCTGATCCTAGCCCAGTCTCAAGAACTGGCAGTTCAGCACAGGGATATCGTCTTGGCTCATCTAGGTTCTCTGGGTCTGAGACTCAACGCCAAAAAGAGCGTTCTTTCCCCGACCCAGAAAATTTCCTATCTGGGGGTTATATGGAATTCGGTCACGATGCAGGCACAGTTGTCTCCCGCTCGTGTCATCTCCATTCAGAACTCCCTGAGCATTCTCAGGCTAGGTCAAGTTTGCACTGTTCTTCAGTTCCAACGAATATTAGGTCTCATGGCGTCTGCGTCCACGGTGATTCCTTTGGGCCTTCTCCATATGAGACCGTTTCAGCTGTGGCTAAAAGCCAGAGGGTTTCATCCAAGGGCCAGTCCCCTCAGGCAAATAAGGGTTACGCGCCCAGTGCTTCGTTCCCTCTCTATGCGGTTCAGACCCTGGTTTCTCACCTTGGGTCCCACTCTTGGTGCGTTGTGTCGTCGCAGGATGCTTACGACAGACGCCTCCCTGACGGGTTGGGGTGCGGTCTTAAGTGGTCGTCCAGCCCAAGGGGAATGGGAGAGTCATCAACTCGATTGGCACATAAATCGCCTCGAGCTGATGGCAGTATTTCTGGCCCTGAAATACTTTCTCCAACATTTGAGAGGCTGCCACGTCCTTGTGCGGGTGGACAACACAGCGGCAGTCTCCTACATAAATCATCAAGGAGGCCTACGTTCTCGCCACCTCAATTTGCTGGCACGTCGGATTCTCCTTTGGGCCCAGGGCAAGTTACTGTCACTCAGGGCAGTCTATATCCCTGGACGCCTGAATGTGGGAGCAGATTTTCTGTCCAGACAAATCTTACCATCGGGCGAGTGGAAACTCCATCCCGAGGTAGTACAACAGATCTGGGAGAGATTTTACAGAGCCGAAGTTGACCTCTTCGCCTCTCAAGAGACTGCGCAATGTCCCCTCTACTTCTCTCTGAGTCACCCAGCCCCCCTGGGTCTGGACGCGATGGCGCATACATGGCCCAGAATGCGCCTGTATGCGTTCCCTCCGGTTTCTCTGCTCCCGGGAGTCCTGGCCAGGATTCACCAGCAAGGGTCTTGCCTCTTATTGATAGCGCCTCGCTGGCCGAACAGGGTTTGGTTCTCAGAAATGATGTCTGTCCTAGACGGCTCGCCCTGGGCGATTCCAGACAGGAAGGACCTTCTGTCTCAAGCACAGGGGACAATATTTCATCCCCGGCCCGAGTTGTGGAAACTTCACGTTTGGCCCCTGAAGGGTACCAACTGAGGGACACAGGGCTGTCGCTTGGGGTTATTGAAACCATTCTTAGTGCTAGGGCTCCTTCCACCAGAAGAATTTACTCCAATAAATGGGGTGTCTTCGAAAGGTGGTGCAGTTCTCATGATGCAGATCCAGTTAACTGCCAAATTGTTTCAGTTCTGGAGTTTCTGCAAGAGAAACTGTCAGCAGGCATATGCCCCGCTACTCTCAGGGTTTATGTGGCCGCCATTTCGGCTTGCCACGCCCTGATTGACGGGGTGCCTTTAGGGAGACATCCTCTACTCGCCCGCTTCATTCGTGGAGCCAGGCGACTGAGGCCTCCCGTTAGGGCCAGAACTCCTTCGTGGGACTTAACTATAGTCCTGGAGGCTCTGGTCGAGAACCCTTTTGAACCTCTGGAGTCAGCGTCTGACAGACTTCTGACTCTCAAGATGGTCTTCCTTATGGCTATTACCTCTCTTAAGAGGATTGGGGATCTACAGGCTCTGTCTATTCTGCCGACCTGCTTAGAATTTGCCCCCGGTATGGCCAAAGCAATTTTGCATCCTCACCCTGATTATCTTCCTAAAGTTCCTTTTTCGACAGTACATCCTGTCACTTTAGAAGCCTTCTGCTCCCCGCCGTTTTTAACGCCGGAGCAGGAAAGACTTCATGGACTCTGCCCAGTCCGTGCCCTTCAGATTTATGTCCACCGCACAAGCCAGTGGCGTAAGTCAGGGCAATTGTTTGTTTGCTATGGGGGCCGCAACAAGGGGGCGGCCGCTAGTAAGCAGACTATGTCACATTGGGTGAGGGATGCTATTGCCCTGGCCTATGAGGCGCGCGGTCAAGCTTCGCCAGTAGGTGTCAGGGCTCACTCCACCAGAGGGGTCGCTTCCTCTAAAGCCTTGGCTAGAGGGGTCCCTCTGCAGCAAGTTTGTGATGCGGCAGGCTGGTCCTCTCCGCACACATTCATTAAATTTTATAGTTTGGATGTTCATGCTACTCCGGGCTCTTACGTCCTTGAGTCGACATCTCAAACTCATGCAGGAGCAAGTTTGTGACGTGGCGGGCTAGTCCCCTCCACACACATTCTACAATTTCTACATTGGCTGGGATGTTTTGCTACCCCGGACTATGTCCTTGGGTCAACATCCCGGGCTCATGCCAAATCCAAGTTCATGGTACGAACTTTTGAGTTAGAGCCTTTGAATCGGCTTCTAAAACTCATCTTTTGACTTTGTGGGCTAGATGCTCCGCTACTCCGGACTCTTATGTCCTTGAGTCGACATCTCAAGCTCATGTCTAAACCAGGTTTGTGATACGGCAGGCTAGTCCTTTCCGTACACACTCTTCGGATTTTATGGTGTTAGATGTTCTGCTACTCCGGGCTTATGCCCTTGAGTCGACATCTCAAGCTCATGTTTGGAACCTCTTGCGTTCTGTGAAAACACTTCACAACGATCAGGGGTCCGGACAGCCCCAGTGCGGCGGCGTGGGCATTTCGTTCCCCATAGCGCTTAGCAGCGCAGCATCAAAGTGAAGCTTTTTGTAAAGGGAACGTCTCGGGTTACTTGTGTAACCCTTGTTCCCTGAAAAAAGCGGAACGAGATGCTGCGCTTCTTTTGCCGCACTGGGACGTCCCAGGACCGCTCTTCAGAAAAATAATCTGACGACACTCTGGTGACGCCTTCTATTTATAGCCTCGTCACAGGTGCTTCCAATGATCTCACCAACCGAGGCTATAAATTCCAGTCAATTTCATTGACGTGTTACACACATGTTCAGAAGCAGCTCACAATAAGATTGTTTCCCCATAGCGCTTAGCAGCGCAGCATCTCGTTCCGCTTTTTTCAGGGAACAAGGGTTACACAAGTAACCCGAGACGTTCCCTTCTAATCAATTGCGTTGCGCTCTCCCTAGCTGATTTGAATGCAATGCAAGAACCTGTCTTGCGTTGCTTTCTAAAATGAATTTAACACCCACGTGTCAAAATGTAGCCTACTTCTTATGTGTTTAAATCTGATATTTCGATAACTGATAGGCCTACTTTAGACACTGTGCTCTCAGAGAGCTGCATGCTTGTCATTTCTCAGTCAGCCAATTAAATGAGCGTATGCATGTGCCTTTGTTTTGCCATGAGTCATCCTCTCACCAACCTTTAGTGGACTTCAGTTGACTTGTGGAGAGCTGTGTGTTTAGTACGACATTGACTGCAAGGCATTTACCTGGGCGCATTGTTAGTACCATGTTTGAAAGTGAGCATTCGTGCAGCGGTACAGGCGTTGTGAAACCTATCACGATGGACTATCGGGGCCTTTTGCAAACCATCAGGACAAACTTTCAGCATTCCAGACTGAGTTACATAGAACTTCTCCAAGAAGATGTGAAGAGAAACCAGGATGTGAGTTACCTATTTTCACCTCTAAAATTAATCACAAAGCTGGCATCCTCATATTCTTCTATTTGTAGACGGAATTTGTGCCTTCAGGATATCCTTGTCTTAATTGAAACATTATTTAAAGAGCTATACAATTATAATAATAATAATAATAATTAAAAAAAAAA
This sequence comes from Moxostoma hubbsi, assembly GCA_032164185.1. Lineage (NCBI taxonomy): Eukaryota > Metazoa > Chordata > Actinopteri > Cypriniformes > Catostomidae > Moxostoma > Moxostoma hubbsi. Next base: position 8,644,327 of record JAVLUX010000030.1, on the reverse strand, counting down.
AAAAAAAAAAAAACGGGAGCAAGAACCAGAAAACGATCATTATAAAGCAATGAATTAGAGGATTTTAAGCAAAGATCAAATGCTACTAACATTAAAATTTTGATAATCAGTTAATAAGATAAAAAGCCAGATATTCATATTATTGCACAACACTTGTCTCCAAACATTGTCATGCAAAGCTAAATACTGTAAGGCATCATGGTATAAAACGTTTAGACTTAAATGAAGGGTCAGTGAGGTTATTTTTTGTCCAGATTATTATTTATATATATATATATATATACTGACTTCAATGTCATTTTACTATATCATATAGTAATTCAGAATGATAATTTTATTATTATTTATTACAAAAATAAGCAGTGAAACAATTTTGTTTTATATATTAATTAATATTTGAAATTGAAAAAAGTAGGTAAAAAATGTAGAGTAGGTGGCCATTCAGTAAAAAAACGGAGAGTGCCCTCATTATATCTCTTTTAATTTACACCCTCATTACTGATTGTGAAGTAAAAATAAATAAATAAATTTGTCGTATCATTAAATATTATCATTTTGACATTTTTATGGAAAGGCACACTTTGTTTATGTCATAGGAGTAACCCTGAGAAAACTTATTGACATTCTTGTCTTTAAAAATGTTTGTTTTTGAAATTAAAAAATTAGTTGTCTGTTCTGTCATGTATTCAGTGTTCAAAGCAAGTGTTTGAATACGTTATATATATATATATATATATATATATATATATTTGCTATGAATGTTTTTTTTTTTTAAACTACATTTTTTAAATATTTCTAATTGTTATCACCTCTGTCAACCTTATTTGTCATTGACCCGTAACACAATCTTACATTAAATATGTTAAAAGTCTTAAGATGTTTTTTCCTCACTCATACATTAGAGACCTATTGAGAAGATTAAAGCTGATGAGGACAGTGAAGACTCTTCAAGACCTGCAACTGCCACCCAGCATATCAGTGTACAGAGCAACCTGTTTACAGTGCCTTACTCTGTACCTCATACCCTTGCAGTGTCTCCAAGTCTAGGTGGCCAACCGCTGTCACCAGAGATCGCAGTGGTGAGTTGTGGAATATGACCCTGTTACTTGACACTGGCTGTCTTGCCTCACATGTGCCTCACAACTGAATTGCATTTGTTGTGTGTGAATGTGTGCCAGGATAGAGACTGATCGCTTATTTATGAGGACTATAAACAATAGATCAAGATAGTGTGGGTGTTTTACTATAAACATGTAACTACTTATAATTATGGTTCTAAATTGTACATTTACAAAATTTTAATTGTTACAAAAATACATTTAAAATGTGCCGGACCAGGATGTATACTTGTTTATCCCACTTCAATAACTGAAGTTCTAATGTCTTTCTTTTTTCAGCATGATTTTATATATATATATATATATATATATATATATATATATATATATATATATATATATAAATATATATAAATAAAACAAATAAAATATATGTATTTTTTTTTACATAATCCATTTTGCTTTGTCACTCATGCAGAATTTGAGAAAGATTTTGTTTGGGAATACCTTCCATGTATTCAACTATGAGTGGAAAAAATCATTCTTCAAGTTTCGGGAGCCTCTCTCTGACATGTCATATGCCCTAGAGGCGGAGAGGGTGAGTATGTACAATTACAGTACTTCCACATAAGGTTTCAAATTAATTGAGTAAAATATTAGATAATTTAGAAATAAATCCTTTAGTTACCAATTTTTCAGTGGAGAATATAAGAGACATAATCATCAAATAAGCAAATACTTCAAAATTATATCAGTACTGTGATTTAAAATGAACAAAGAAACAAACAAAAATCTTGTGATCAGAAATGCAATTATAATGGAAGTTAGTAGAACAACCATTCTTTTTAAAACTGACAGTGTGACATTTTTTTTGCTTGTGCATTTTTGACACATTAAACAATTAAAGACATAGAGCACTTTTGAAAAATATGTTAATACCCTAATCATGTACACTTACATGAGATGAATATTCAACTAATTTCAGGAACCTAATAGAAAACTGTTTTATTCTACATTGAGCTTGGCTTCCTCTTGTTGTTGAGATCACATGACTATTTATTTTCTCTCTGTAACCCCCTATTATTGACACTTTAGTTAACTGAAAAAATAAAAATAAAATTATATTGACTCTGAATAGTGCATTTCTACAATGACACTGGTGGTAACCATTAAAAGGGTCATGAAAGGCTTATTTTTTTAGGATTGTATTATTTTCCCTGAGGTTCACTGATAATACCATTAGTTTTAATAGAAGTTTTTTAGCATCAAAAGTTGCTATAGTTTAGGTTGTCATAGTTTAGGAATAAATTATAATTTCCCACCCTGTCTCTTGCCCTCTGTCTCAAACACTCAGTTTTGGCCTCAGTGGCTCATTTAAACTTCAATGTAAACGCCCACTGTTCTGATTGGTTAACATTGTGCAGCCCCTCAAAAAAAGCCATATTTGAAACTCAATCGGAAAAGAATAAGTAAGCTCTCCACAACATTATAAAACTAAACACACAATGCACATCCAATACATTACATCCAAATATTTTAAACTGTACTTAGGCATATCAGCACTATAACTATCAAACCGTAATGATATTTAAAATATTCATGAAAGGTCTGTGTCGAGGTAAAACGGAGACGTGAAATTACGCATCCTTCAGGTCTACCATCGTGAACCAATCTTGATGCCAGACGCATGCCAAAATGCACTTCTGCGTCATCATCTTGAATGGGAGTCTGTGCAAGGCCCGTTTCAGAACTCGTAGGTCCAAGATTGGACGCAACCCACCTGCCTTTCTTCGGTATGGTGAGGTAAGGGCCGTAGAACCCTTTCTTCATCTCAGCTGGAGGGACAGGCTCTATTGCGCCCTTTTGCAGAAGGACCGCAGTTTCCGCACACAGGACGGTGGCGTTCTTGCCCTTCACCGATGTGAAGTGGATGTCGCCGAATTGGGGTGATCGCCTGGTGAGTTGAATCACGTAGCCGAGTCGTATAGTCCTGGCCAACCAGCGAGACGGGTTGGAAAGCGCTAACCATGCATCCAAACTGCAGGCGAGGGGCACTAAAGGAACGATTGTATCTCATGTACCTGGGGGTGGGGCCTCATGGCGGGGGGAGCAGGAAACACCACATCGAGGAGTGACGCTACGACCTGGGGTGGCTGTGCTGAGGGAAGCCTTGAAGCACTTACCTTGCTCCGCGGACTCGACATAGGGCGGGTCGGCGACTGAGGATAAGGGCCTTTTGGGCCATTCTCGAAACTCGTCACCACCGGACTCTCAGTGTCCCGGGCAAGTGTGGCAGTCAGCTCCGCGTCGGCCTCAGACTGAGCCGGCACACCCGAAGGCGCAAGCCCAGTCGAGTCCTCAGCGTCCGACATCGCCAAGGTGCTCTCCGATGTAGTGATCGAAATCTCATCCAACCTCAATCTCATCGCGAGCTCCAAAAGAGACATTAGGCTGGCACTGAGACGAACTGCCTGCCTCAACCCAGAACTGGATGGGAGCACACAAGCGCACTGGGAAATGGCCAGCCCGTGGGAGATTACTCGGCAGATCCGAAAACATCGGAGCCCCCAAATCGCCTCCAGCGTCAAGCGGGCCGTCCTCGTATCCGTAAGTAGAAAGACCGGAGTGGGGTACGGCTGAAGTGGTTTTTCCCCGGAAGAAGGTCAGCGACCGCAACGTTGCCATGGTCAAGTTCTCTCAACGAGAACTTGAACCATCCGCGAATGCTTCCTCAACGTGATTAAAGCATGTGAGGTAGCGATCTTGGCTGTCAGAGGTGGAGAGGTAACGACCGCACCCAGAAACTACACAGAGACTGAAGTGCATCTTTAAAAAGACGAGTTTTTAAAAAGACGTTCATGTAAATGTGTTTGCTCAATTACTCTTGCTCAGAATATGTACTGCTTTTCAGCATTGTCGTAGTCTGCACTAGACGTGCAGATGGAGAGAAAGCTGTTAGAATGCGCGGTATATCCAACAGCATACACTTCTTGAGAGGTGAATGGACCGGTAGTAGTATTCAGCTCGCTGACACACAACCGCTTGGCTCCGAAGAAAAAATCTGAATAAATGGATGCATGGCATCTCCTTTTAAACCCATATGTCCAGGAGAGTGGCATGAAAATTCCACCCACCAATTCTCATTGGTCAACGTTCTGTGGTGTTTTGGGGCTCCCAAGAGTGACCCCTAGTGTCACTACATTGACACAATGTCTAGTGAGTGAAAGAAGGGGAACTTGTTTTACACCCTATAGATCACGTCTCTGATTTTCTACTCATGCAGAAGCCATCAGAATATTTCAGTAATATCTATAATAAGCCAAACAACACCATTTTCTGAGTATTGTATCACTACCCACCTCGTTCTATAATGAGCTTCACATTATGTTAGATTTCATAAGCACAGTTTAGTGCTCCCTTTCAGCTAAGCAGACTAAGTTTCCCATGTAATTTGCAGATTACAGTGGCATTATTTTAAGAATGCACAGTTATGTAAAGAGCAACCAGATTCAAGATTAACTTTCTCCACCAAACTTTCTCATAGAAATCTTAATTAAATCGGAAGTATCTCATTTCTGCACCACTACTGTCACCAAATGGAATTGCAATATACATTTTTTTGAATAGGTTTCCTGAACACACATATTTACATGGAAAAGTCTTGCATTATGAAAAGGAAATTACAATTAATATATAAAATTATCATTAATGTTTTTGAATTTGCTAATTTAGTAGGCTGTAATGTTGATGTTTTTCAACAAAACTGAAAGTACACATAATTTGTGAAAGAGCTATATGTTAAAATGCGAGCCAAAACAACATTTTCTCTTGCTGTTCTCTTGCAGGGAGGAGCCCGTGCAATTCAGATGGTGGTTCAGGCTCATATTATTAAGTATTTGCTCTTCAGCCGACCAATAAACCCAGAGTGCACAATGCAGAGGTGAACTTTGTTATTCATACTAAAAGTATAACTTGTTTAGGAACATAAGATATGTAGCAGAATATCCAAGTTGCTCTTTTAAATAAAACAAAAGTAGTTTGATGCCATAAAAGTAGCACATACAAGGGTTTTTCAAACTTCTTAATGCCAAGGACCCCCAAATACGATGATGCCTTTTTGAGGGACCCCCTTCCTAAAGGCATCTATAGTTTCATGTACTCTGGAAAGACTTGTTTATACTGTAGTAAGTGTGATTTTATTACAAAGATAAAATAGTGCCTAAATGATTTGCATGCAGAGTGTAAGATTTGCAAAAGCTTAAATCAAAATGCATGCGTAAAAAAATTGCAGGTCATTTTGTAAAGGTTTAAATCAAATTGCTAGCATAAGAAAAAAAATGCAACACAATGCTTTGCATAAGTGTAATTCATGTGTTGTGAACCTTTTTATCTTCATATTAACACAAAAAACATATTTGATCTGTTTTCTTCTGACTTCTGAGAAAGAGTGTCATAAACAGGAGAATAGATTGACCATGAAGTATCAGACTTTATGTGTAAAAATATACTATTGCAAAATTGTATGACTTATGTTTGTCGCAAAATTATTTTCCAGAAATAATCTGTAAATTGTTCCGTCTTTCCTTTTGTTGCACTTACACTTTTGGCATGACTTTCTCAGTCAAGCTTTAAACTTTCAATTCAAATACGCACTTGTAACTTAATTTACGCATTTACAAATCTAACTTTACACATGCCAAAATGAAATAATTGGTGTTTATATTGTCATTGAACTAAAGCCAAAAGAATTCACTTTATTTGTATAGCACTTTTCAAAACACACATTGTTTGCAGAAAAGAATACAGTAACAGAAACGTGTGCTGTGATGTCTTAAAGTCTTCATTGTGCGATTTAAATTAATAACGCAATAGAAAATCATGTCTTAAACATTTTTGTGTTTAGGCCCCAAGTGTGCAACCCAAAAACGAAAAGGAGTAATTGAAATATTTATTATCTGGAAAACATTTATTTGTATTATATGTAAAATGTGTTCTCTGTTCACGATTAGAGTACTGTTAGATGTAACCTGGTGGGCAAAATTTTGAATAAATTTACAGATTTTGCTGTTTTGTAAGGAAATTGGTACTTTAATTCGCCAAAGTGGCATTTAGCTGATCAGCATTTAGCTGATTGAATGACACTTTGGTGAATAAAAGTACCAATTTCTTTCCATAAGAGCAACTTTTGTACATTATTCCAAACTTTTGGCTGCCAGTGTATAACCTTGAATAGAAAAATGTAATTCAGTTTAGCCCTATAATGGGCAAACATTTTTCACTGACCCCCTAGCACCCACTTACAGCCCCCTGGGAGTCTCCGGACCTCACTTTGAAAAGCCCTGGTTCCAAGCATTAAAAATTGAATTAATTATCTTTTTGCATGGAACAGACATAAATGCATATTCATATATAATTATTGCCTTCCACATACTTTAGAAAATGCAAAGCTCAGGAGTTATGGCCAACTTTTATTATTCTTTTTTTTGTCCTTCTGGAGTTCTTTCTTTCTTAGTTTGGTGGATGTAGGGGAGAAGGAGCAGAGGAAGGCGCTGGCAGATGCACTAACTGACATCTTGTGGACAGCTGGCGAGGAGCAGACAGCTACTGTCTCCTTGGTTACATCAGAGCGCTGTTTCACCCCCCACCTGGAATACAAAATGGACAGCTTCACAGAGAGGGTGCATTCAGTTTTTATGAGAACGCGACTACTTTATGACCAAAATATGGCCTCTGGGCCTAGTAAATATGTTGTTAATGATTTCTTTGTTTTTTTATTTACACAGTTACAACTTTTCACCTTTAAAAAGAAAAATGATGTCACAGCATTTATATACGAGCACATCCAGTGTGTGAGTATATTTAAAATCGTAAAAAGTCACAACTAATTGTCACCTTGGCTCATTTTAGTAAATGTATTTTAATCTACATTTAATTCTTTAATCTATCCCTTTAATTAAAATGTAATTGTTTAATCCATGCCTAGAGTTTTGAAGACCATCATAACTCCATTTCAAATATGTGTCTCTTTTATAGATAGGATTTTGGTGTGATTGAAAAACTGACTGCATTAAACTTGCATTTATTACCTAAATGTATAATTTCCCTTAAACGTCTATAGTTTAAGGAAGAGGGAAGCCATGGAATCATACTTTTTCTGTATAGCCTTATCTTCTCCAGGTCCATTGACAGGTAAGTCCATGAAACTTTTCTTACTTTTTCTGAAAGGTATAATCTAAAATAAATTTATGAATTATTTGCACTACATTGTACTTCCATTTTAGTTTGGCATTTTAATTTACAATTCCATTGTGAGAAAAATACCTCAGGTCAGCTGTATTTTTGTAGTACAAAGTCAATAATAGGGACAGAATATATATCTTTAGCATGAGAATAGATAAAATTCACAGTGCAAATTTACAGTATCTTAAATAAGTGAAATCAAAAAGTTGGGTGTAAAGGAAATTAACAAGGAGATTATTAAGCATAGTTTTTGAATTTTCAGGATACAAGCAGACTTCGATTTCTCTACTACTTATCTTCTGAATTTGACCTTAGGGAACTTTGTGTGTCGACAGGTAAGAGATTTCTTGAGGGTCAGTTTATGTACATGTATGTAGCATGTGGCCTGTATTATATATCATATAATATTGTATTAATTACAGTATATTAAGAGTGGTCTATGATCCATCTACTACTGCTTTATGAATTATTATATATTAATATATATTATTATTATCTATTAATCATGAATTGTATTAACAAACTTGGAGCTTTGGCTATGGAGCCATTATAATAAACTCTGTGTCATCTACTTTTTCAGTAACTAGTCACTTTTATAACTGCCACCATTAATGTCTCTCCCTTATCTATCTGTATGTCCATTAGGCTCTATTAAACCTGTTGTTGACTGGCCGTGCCAGCCCTAATATCTTCAATGGTACATTACTTAACGACAAGCTCAGCAAACCTCTTGTCCACCCTCTCCATGGGGTTCTGACCCGCAGTGATGTTGGATATCTGCTTTGGAACAGAGAACAATTTGACCATGCCAACCTTCCCCAGGTAAAGTAATCACCTAACAAGTTCTCTAGGAAATTATTAGTGATCTTGAGGTCTTGGTTTTCAAGACCTCTCGAGATCATATACTGCAAATGAAGCCATGGTCTCATTACTCAATGTCTTGGTCTGGGTCTTGGTCTCAGCTTATAGTCTCTGGGAAGACTGCTATGTATTTCCTGCATACTAACTCAAAGACTAGTTGTTGCGGTATCTTCTTCACCATTACAGGGAATTTGCAAAAATGTAACAATTTGAAATGAATGCTTTAATGAATTCAGCATTTTCTCTATTTCAGTTCATTTGAATGAGCAGTCTTGTTCTTGGACTGATAGGTCTAGGTCTGGATCTAGACTTTTGTGTCTAAAATTTTGTGCTACCTGCTATCACAAATATTGTGATTATCAAATAAACTGTTGATTATTTCTTAAATTAAACATAAAAAGCCACATCGAATAATCTTGCACAGAGCTTTTCTCCAATCAATGTGCAAATGCAAAGCTGTATAAGGCATTATATTAGACATTTTAATGGTGCTTTTAATGGCAATATAAAATAATAATAGCCACTTTCATTTAATTCATTTAATTTTGTAAATAGCATGTTGCCTTTATAATATCACGCTTGCTATTCTTCCCAGACTGGAAATATGGGACTTTTTTAAGGCTGCAACTAACGATTATTTTGATAGTTGGATAAATTAACAATTATTTGAATGATTATTCGACTATTCGGGTGATTATTGCAATTATTAATCATTAGCTCTTCACCAACTATTCAGCTTGTGCCCAGAGTTAAAAGGTTGTTGCCCAAACCAGCACGTACATCGCTCGTTGGTGCTGATCACTTTGGCCAGTATGTCCAGGTATTTGTCTTCTCAAAATAAAAACAAGGTGGAAATACTAACAAACATGGACGTTGTTCGTAACCTTGTCGAGGTGCCAAAATGTATTACCTTACTACTACAGAATTTAATTAAAGAAATGATGGCTTTAGTAAGACGGAGTCTCATATATTGGTGCACAATCATAGAGATTAATGAAAGTGATGTAATAAATGCAAGTAACATGAGAGTACGCGATGTGAATTTAGACCTGTCTAAATATTCATAGATCATCTGGTTAGAGTTCAAGGTACTGTGTACTTGTAGCCTTACTGCCATTATGCATCATGAAATTTGTTACTGTCTTGTAAAAAGACTATAGGCGAACCAATTTAAACCAGCCATTGGAGGAAGAAAGGAGGATGAAGAGAGAGAGAGGGATGGGGAATCTCTCATTGCATACTCCTGCATTAATCTACTTTAACCATTTTTTTATTATTTATTAAGGCATATTTATTTAAGTTTTAAACTGCATGGTCAAATTACTCACATGTCTTCTTAAATAATCTGTTTAATAAGAAGATGTCATCTTTTGCCATTACAATTATGCTTATCATTGAAAGAAAATATAACATTATACTAAAATTGCATGTCTTGTAAATTTAGACCTATCACGTCACATGCGCAGACTGCGGAGACTGCCTATTGATTTCAATGCTATTTTTTCAACACTTTTTATATCCTATGACTATGGAAAATGGCTTTCCAATTATAAAAATATTAATAGTACAAACTACTTAAATAGCAATGCTTTTGGGAAACGCGCCTTAGAGATTAAGTACTACTTAAGCAGACCTGCCAACCTGTAAGCATTTTGCGTAGAGGGTACGCATTTTGACCTCAAAGTACGCTAGTATGATTTGTCAAAATCCTGGTGATGCCTCTGTGCACGCACAGTAATCAAATCAAGCAACAGCAAAAGAAGAGTTCGACCAATCATTGCGCTAGGTTTATTTCCCAAATAGCAATCGGGTATGATTTACAAATGCGCCTATCATTAACAAGAGACTGCAAATCGACAGTAACACAAAATCCTGTTCGATCCCCCGTCCACTCCTGCCGTCTTACTGATTTCTTAAGCGAGGACAGTACAGTAGTCACTGTACTTCTAACTCCTTAAGGTAAATGGGTTGTGGTGGATGTGGAAAGTTGAAATATTGAATTGAGTTAACTTAATCCTCTGGAGTCGACGTGATCGCATGGATTAATTTAAAATACTCCATCATTCATGGTCACTCAGATAAGAGGAAGACAAAATTCAGCCATGCAAATTATAAAATGCTCAAGTAATGCTGAACAATAAATCGAAATAAAATTTAAATCACTAAGGCTTAGTGATTATGCAAGTGATGTGATTTAAATATTTTGAGGCGCTGTGTGTTCCAGAGTGAAGAGTTCCAGAATTCTTCAGGTGTGTGTTCTGTGCTCACACACGCGGTGTTTTTCCATCTCAGAGCGGCTCATTTCACTGCTGCTCCTCACAAACTGTGTGAGTTTGTGCCACTTATAACGTTAACTTGACCGTAATATGCACAAACATTTCCCCTGATTTGTAATGAGAATCGTTTATAAATCAGCGCTTACGAAAATTTACCATGGTTTTACTGTACTGTAGTAAGTGTTTTTTTTTTCAAAATTTGTTTTGGTAGAGTGAAGAAATTAAAGACAGACAATACAGTAAATATGAGTATTGTCCTAGTTTGGGTTAAATTATGGCCAGTGTTTCCTCTAAAATACTGCCTTAATAGGGATAGCACAACGGTGTGTGTGAGTGCAGACCTGCTAACCTTTGGAAAATATTTAACATTAATAACGTTATCCTAACACTACGTAATTTGCAAGGTAGCTTGCTTGTTCACCTGGGGCAGGTTTCACTAAATTTACACTGCAACAAAATATGCTTTTTTTTTTTTGTTTTGGCTTGTTTTCCAATATAAATATCTAAAACCTTTTTAAAACAACATAGATTTATTTAGGAGCTATACTGCAAATTAAAAATGTGTTATCTGAGAATTTTGAATATAATATTTAAAACTCAAATATTTAAAAATGTCTAAAAATCCTTAGAACAAGGTACATTCGCCTGAGAAACAGCAAGATATTTAGACTTGCTTTCAGCGAACATATCTTGAATATTACTATATTTTGTCTTTACAGCACTGGCAGAAGTATAAACAAGTGAAAAATACACTTATGTACAAAATATACTCATAGGCTGTGTTTCCTGAAGCACTAAGTAGAACATGAGCAGCACTTAAGCAGACCTGCCAACCTTGGAATTTTTTTTTGAGTACCATCAGTGTGATGGGGCATGGGGTTTGATAACATACCATGTATCAGGACATTGTTCTGTGCACACCGCGAGTGAAAGAGAGAAGCATGAAATCATCTTCCAGATAAACGCTTATTAAATAATTGTGTTAATAAACACAATAAAAACAGTATAACGCAATGTGTAAATAACATTTTTATGTGAATTCAATATTAACAGACTAGTCGTCTATTATTTCCAATGCTGACTAGCAGCAGCTGTACCATTTAGTCGACTAGTCTCACGCATCCCTAATTTACATATGTAAAAAAAAAATTATAATAATAATTAAAAACAATTATGTTGTGATGTAAAACACTGTCAGTAAGATATGTGTCATGTATTCCCTGTTGACTTTTGTTTTGTGCTTTTATGTTGATGTTCTTGTTTAGTTCCTGTTTCCTGTTTGGTTTTTGTGGTCCTTTGTAGTTTAATTTTTTGATTGGTTTTCCCCTGATTGTTTCTCTGTGACTAAGCAGGCAGATATTGAGGATCTATATACAGCTTTTATTAACAAAAACTTGGAATAAAGAAAAACTACAGGGAAACTAGAACAGAACAGAACATAACACATGCAATACCTGACAAATTGACTGGGTTAAACAAGGGCTTAAATACACTAGGGTAAACAAGGAACACCTGGGGAAACAATCAGGGAATGGGAAACAATCAGGGGAAAACCAATCAAAAAATAAAACTACAAAGGACTACTAAAACCAAACAGGAACTAAACAAGAACTTCAACATAAAAGCACAAAACAAAAGTCAACAGGGAATATGTGACAATATGAGTAAAACCCAAGTTTGCGTTCAGGATTTACATTTTGTTTAAAAACTAAATCAGCTATATATTCACACAGCCTGAAATAGGCAAAATGAAAAATATAGCCTATTCAATTAAAAAATATCTAGAAATGTATGCCTTCCTAGATAGCTAAATTATTACCTGAAGCTCCTTGATGGCTAATGTCAAAACATGAGTTCATTGATGTTATTAAATGAGTCAGATTTATTATTCCATCAGTTACTCCTGGTCGAAGGCCTCCGTAAATATTTAGTTTATATGTAGGGTCTACATATAAACTACCTAAGTTTGATGGTGCAACGCTCAAATATTTAGTAGTGCGTAAATTGTGACTTAGTGTCCATTTATGCCACAACTAGGCTAAGTTGTAACTCGCGCAAAGCTGGTGAAGACTACTCTGCCTCACCTTTTTGTTCACTTTGATCCATCTTTGACTCACAAAAAACAAACTCTCTCTTCTTAATAAAGCTACGTATTGCTGATTTTCTTTACATTAAGAAATACACAGATACATAATAATACTCAAAACGTCTTGGTTACTGTAGTAACCTCCGTTCCCTAATGGAGGGAATGAGATGTTGTGTCGATCTAGTGTCGATCAAGGAAATTGCTGCAAAGAATATTGCACTTTAAAGTACCATTTACTGGATCATCAAGAACTTCAAGGAGAGAGGTGAAGAAGGCTTCCAGATGTCCCAGAGTGTCCAGCAAGTGCCAGGACTGTCTCCTTTTGAGGAGTCAGCTATGGAATCTTGTCACCACCAGTGTAGAGCTTGCTCAGTATTGGCAGCAGGTGGGTGTGAGTGCATCTGCACGCACAGTGAGGCAAAGACTTTTGGACAATGGCCTGGTGTCAAGAAGGCAGCAAAGAAACCACTTCTCTCCAAGAACAACATCAAGGACAGACTGAAATTCTGCAGGAAGTACAAGGATTGGACAGCAGAAGACTGGTGCGAAGTTATTTTCTCTGATAAAGCCCCCTTACGACTGTTTGGGACATCTGGAAAATCGATAGTCCGGAGAAGAAAAGGTGAACGCTACCATGAGTCCTGTGTCATGCCAACAGTGAAGCATCCTGAGACCATCCATGTGTGGGGTTGCTTTTCATCCAAGGCAGTGGGCTCTCTCACAATTCTGCCCAAAAACACTGCCATGAATAAAGAATGGTATCAAAACGTCCTGTAAGAGCAGCTTCTCCCAACGATCCAGGAGCAATTTGGTGATTATATTTTCCAGCATGATGGAGCAGCATGTCACAATGCAAGAGTGAAAATGAAGTGGCTCAGAGATCATTACATTGAAATTTTGGATCTGTGGCCAGGCAACTCCCCGGATCTTAATTCCATAGAGAACCTGTGGTCAATCCTCAAAAAGCGAGTGGACAAGCAGAAGCCCACAAATTGTGATCAACTCTGAGCACTAAAAAGGTAAGAATGGATCTCCATCATTTAGGATTTGGCCCAGAAGCTGATATCCAGGATGCCAGAGTGAATTGCAGAGATTAAGAAGAACAAGGGTCAACACTGTAAATATTGACTTTGCATATATTGAATGTGTTTGCCAATAAAAGCCTTTAAAACATGAAATGCTTGTTATTGTTTTCCAGTATACCATAGAACCATGTGAAAAAATAATCTACAAATACTGAAGCAGCAAACTTTGCAAAACACAATTTTTTTTTGTCCACTGCTGTAGTGACACTAGGGGTCACTATAGAAAAACGCCACAACAGCTGAACCATGTTACGTGAACTGCTGTTGCAGGTGTAAGCAGGCTGCTCGTAACCTACCCCAAAGCCCCAAAAGACGTCATGTAGTTCCCCACTTTCGTAGTTCAGCGATGTAACTAGCATGGGAACAGTAGTAGATTTGGCTGGGGGCATCTAACGCTATCATACGCATCAGGAATGTGTTCTCTTTCTTTCCTATTCTTTCAGGGGGAAAAGACCCAGCAGAGACCACATCCTGCCCAAAAGGCGAGGTCAGCATGTGGCAATACGACACATGAGCTCAGCAGCTGCACATGGAAGAGGTGCGGTGGTAGGTCCTGCCATGAAAGGGGGGGGGGGACTCTACAAACACAGCGACCGGGAGCAGAGAGCTCTCCCCAAGGGAGACATGGGTCCACCAACAGGGAGACCGTACCACGGAATATACATCAAAGGGGTTATCGGAGTAATCGGCAACTGTGGAGCACGTATTCCAGTACAGGACATTTTAGACCCCGTAGTGGGGTTGGCTGCAAACTCGAGTTCAGGAAACAAAGGGAAGGGAGGAAGGACATCCAGGGTCCACGACTTTGCAAACTCGACTGGGGGTAAAAGGGAACATTTTCGCCTCAGGGAAGTAAAGGAAAGTGAGGAAAGGCTCTATGCGCAATCGATACACCTGGCCAGCTGTTCTGTATTACCGAACTCTACCTGTTCGTACCTGAAAGAACATGGGACAAAACCGGCTCAACCTGGAGATTGTAAAATATCTCCCAGGAATGGCCTGGGAGGGTTCAGCCTCTTGGCACCTCTGAGGAACCTGATGATCAGGTCGTGTTTCCCTAGGGACTTACCATCCACTGCGTCTTGGTGTGCGGCTATAGCAGTTACATATCTTCAAGGTGGAGGGGGACAGCTTCCTCTCCAGTCTCTCCTGCAGGAAGGACAGCACTGACCCGACTGCTCGTCTCTGGGGGTCTTTGACTGAGGCTAATGGATGTGATGAGACAGAAACAGTGGGCCAGTTGGCAGCTGCAATAGATAGTGATGCTGACGAAGATGATCTGAATCGCATAGCTGAGTCGGGTGGTCCTGGCCTGGGATAGCGACTGAGGAGGAGGGCCTCTTGGGCCATCCTTGAGACTCATCACAACCAGCGGCCCGTAGGTGTTCACGGGGCCCTGGCTGCGGGTGCTCGGTGTCCGGCAGCCATGACAACGCCGGCTGTGGACACCGATTATGTGACCCAAGGATTGAGGAAACCACTCTCTTTTTGATGGCAAACAAAAGAGAAAAGGAAACAAAAGATTTACCTCCCAGTCCTCCAGCAGGGTATGGAGTGGTCTAGGTACCAGCTCTGTAGCGGACGTCTCGCTCCCTGGGTCGTCAGTCTCAGGGGTGCTTAGGAGCCTTCCGGGTCCTTGTGCCGGCCCGAGAGATGGAGGCATCAGCTTCCTGCGGGGGGCTCTACACTTGGGATGAGAACTGGGCTCGGGTTGAGGCGGAGCTGCCTGGGCTTTCACTGCCGCAGGGGGAGTAGGATCAGGATCACTGGGGTGTGGGATCTTGAGCCGCGCCTGGGCAAGATGTGCTGGATGGCCTCCGTCTGCTTCTTCACCCTGCTGGGCGAAGTCCTCAACGGTGTTGCCAAAAAGTCCAATCTGGGAGATGGCCGCATTGAGAAAGCGGGCTTTGTCGGCATCCCTCATCTCAACCAGATTCAGCCACAGGTGGCATTCCTGGACCACCAAGGTGGACATCGCCTGCCCGAGTGCTCGTGCTGTGACCTTCATTGACCGGAAGGTGAGGTCGGTTGTTGAGTGCAGCTTCTGTAGCACATTGGGATCAGGACTACCCACGTGCAGTTCTTTTAGTGCCTTGGCTCTAGGTGGCAGTTTCCGGTGGAAATGCGCCATATATCCTACAGGTGAATCGAACAGCAATAGTATTCAGCTTGCTGATAGTACAACCGTTTGGTTGCGAAGAAAATATCTGAATGGAATCCCATTCCAGCTCCTTATACCCGTATATACGGGGGAGTGGCATGCAAATTTCACTCGCCAATTCTCATTGGCCTTTTCTCAAAGAATGGGAGGTGTTTGAGGCTCTCGAGCGACCCCTAGTGTCACTACATTGACACAACATCGAGTGAGTGACAGAAGTGGAACAGACACAAGCAGCACATCTATCAACCACAAATAGTATAATATTGAGCAGCAGCCATTGGAGTTGCATTGGAGTGACCTCCCCTATTCGAATGATTGGCTAGAGGAGGAGCTGTCGATCAAGAAATAGTGAACCAATGGGGATGCAAAACGTCCCCTAATTTACATGATACTCTACTCACAAGTTTTGGCAAACCAATCACAGAACTTGGAAACAAAAGCAAAGAAAAATCAGCGTAAGCGTACAAAAGATGAAAATATGAGCAAAATTGTCAGAGAGCACAAAAAACAGTAATATAACCAAGGAACACATGAATTTGTTTGCATTTATGATGACACTGCAGCATATTTTAAATGTGTTTATTTTTGATTCATGCTTGTTTTTTCATCTGTTTTTATTATTTTGGTCTGCGCTTCTAATTTATTTTTCCGCTTATTTTTTTTAATCTGTGCTTATTATTGTTTTATTCATGCTTATTATTTTTGGATCCGTGACTGCAAAATATTTGACAGGATTTTGATACCATATCCCATATGCGAGAGAGTGCTGGGATATAGTTTCAATCTCTTCCCCTTAGATTGGGTCAATTCACGCAAATCATAGAAGCAGCGCTGACCGCACAGAGAAATGCCAGTTTTGGAGTTTGTACTTATTTACATGACCAGCTTCCTTATTATTTGAACTATAATTAAGAATACATTAAAGATATAATGCAGAGGTGTTTCCTTTAAAGATGCTCCAAATGCAAGATTTGCTTAAGTGGGGCAGCTCCAGCTCTGGTATATTTCACACCGAGAGCGCTTCTGTTTGTATTTTTGTATAATTCCCCCATACTTTGCGAGCTACATCACCTGAAGCTGTTTGGAAAGTTTGGAGTGCATCTGGACTGTTTTCTTCCTCTTTTCAATCAGGTGTGAGCTGCAGTGCTCCTCGTGTGCAATTATTAGTTCCATATTATCTCATGTTATGTAAAGTTATATCAAACGACTATGCGTCAGCAAAAATTTGGTTGACAATTTTTTATTGTCAACGTTGCTGATAACGTCTAATCGTTTCAGCCCTAATTATTAATATAAATTTTTTATGTTAAATAAAGTACTAATGTGAGCTTTAGGTTAATAAGTTAGCGGGCTAACATCCACCAGCCACGCTCTGCCCTAATCCTGACACAAAACGCAATGACAACACTGTTCACGGTAATGAAAAACATAATTAAAAATGTAATTGCCATTCAGCAGTGTTGTGGTATAAGTGGAATATAAAACAAAAGATCAGCTTACATGTTGCAAATTTTATTTCTTTTTAAAAAGCTGAAATCTGATGATGTCAGATCTTTAAGGATCCAGAGATGGAAACTTGAGCCTGCGACTCGACTTGGACTCGTCATTGTGTCGATGTAGTGACACTAGGGGTTCAATCTTGAGAGCCCCAATCACCTTTGCTTAAAATAGAAAAGGCCAGTGAAAATTGGCGAGTGAAATTTGCATGCCACTCTCTATAAAAGGAGATGGCATGCATCACTCATACAGATTTTTTCTTCGGAGCTGAATGCTTGTTTGTTCGACCTGTCACCTATTGCTAGGCTGCTGGATTTTTATGGCGCATAACAGCGGACACCCTCGCATGGTCGAGCTTCTTTAAAAGAGCCTATTAGAATGTTGCGGTTGTGGCTCACTTCCTTCTTCATGAAGCAAGGAGCTACCTCAACCCGGTCCATCCTGGGCTGATGCTCAGCCGGCCGGGTCGGCAAGCACCACGTACGATCTGGATGTAGACCTGGCGCTGACGAGCTTCCCCAGGTAGAGCGTGCTCCATCTGCCTGTCAGCCGACCCCCAAGAACCCCAGATGGGCTTTGAGGCGGTCCTGACATGGGCCACCCAGGGATTGAGGCAATGCTTGGTGATTCCCCCTATGTGAACCCTGTGTTTCAGAGCTTTCTCTTCCTTGGCCACTGTGCTCCTTCCCTCTTGGTAAGTCCATGTGAGGTATGCTCCACATGTTAACCTCCCTCTGGCAGGATGTGGTCTCTGTAGTGCTCTTCTTCATGGAGAGGGAAGAAAATTTGTATATTTTAAAATATTTTATGATTTTCTAGAAATTGCTCGGCAGGAGATTGCTGAACAGCAAATTTAGAAAGGCACCGCTGGCAGCCTACTTGGGTAAGTTCCTCCTCCCCCCTTTACTGGACTAGGGAGACGCCTTACCTAACTCGCTAGGTCACAATGTGGTTGAGCGCTCACTGTGAGGCACGCAGCAGCTTCCCTGTGTCCACTCTTCCGTATATCGTGACACGGTTCAGCGCCTGCGGCTTTTCCTATAGGAACCCCTAGTGTCACTACCTCGACACAACATCTCGTTCCCTTCATCAGGGAACAGAGGTTACATCAGTAACTAAGATGTTTCCCGCCAGTGCAACTTAATTTTGTTATAGATTGCAATAGTGCGATTACAGACTTGGCCAACTCTCCCTTTCTCTCTCTCCATTTATATGCTGCCATTTTCTTTTAAGTATCAAATGCCAAACGAATCAAAAGCGGAATGAAATAGAGCTTTTTGCTACTCATATCAATGGATGGAGCAGCACGAGCTTAGTTAGTGCAGGTGCATTTACTCATGTTTCACAGACAGGTCTCAAGCTTTCAACCACACAGCATTAATCGTAACAGCACCGCAAGGATCAGTGAGAAGTAAAGTGCTAGTCACGGAATCCATTTGAACTCAACACAGAATTCTCTGGTGCAAACCTGTGTGAATACCCTCAGTGAGTAAACTAGTTTTAAACCATATTAAACGGCCAACAAAACAGCACTGATGCTGAGAAAACTCTGTGACATGCACAGACAGAAATTGGCAGACATTTCACACATCACCACCTTATAATAACATGAATTTTCTATAGTAACACTAAATGTATTTACCATAGTTTTTTAGGCAGATATATATTTATAGTAAATCTTATCATATAACTACTAAAGCTCTATTAAATTTATAATATAATACATTAGGGGAAATTAAGGGAATATAATTCATTTTTGAATAAATGTTTATATTTGAATTTATAGTTTTAAATATTTTAAGGTACCGCTTTTCATTACAACAATGCTTTGTTTAATAGAAATCATTAGCCGAGGTTACCATGATCTTGATACAATTACCACTGTTTAAAAACAAAGGGCAAATTTTCATAAGGGCAAATGCAAAATAGAATAGATGGCTTATAAAACCTAATGAATTATGGAAAAATCTAGTTTTACTAATGTGTAAAATCTGTTCTCTTTAACTGTAGGGAAATATAACTATTTTTGTTTGCCTTCAAATTTCCAAGAAATGACTGAACTTCAATCAAAAAGGGCCAATGGAAGTTGTACTCAGTCATACTGTCAGAATAATTTACCCCTATATAAATTAGATGTTAACTTTTTACTCTTTATATATTTTATAAATTACCTTTGTTTTGTTGATGCCAGTAATTTAATCTGCATACTAACTCAAAATCAAAGCCTTACTTTCGAATGGGGCAAAATGTGCAATATTACTGGTAATTGCCCTTATTTCTTTAATATAAAAATACAGTATCTTTTATTATTAGTTTCTGTCTTTAAATTTGTCATATTATAGGTTCCAGACCCTCACAGGTGCTACCAAATAAGGTGCTGGTGTCACCAACTGTAGAACTTGGCACTGATGCCACCGCTCAAATGTTAGTCTGGAGCCCTTGACCTGGAAAGAGTGAAGAGGCGCCATTCACTCTCCCTGTGAGAACTGGTCTGATTCTTTCTATCGGTGTATCGTAGTAGGTTCGACTGATTCAAAATTACCAATGATTTGACCCTGCATTTAAATATCAAAATATATTTGCTTGATATAAAGAAAATTGTACTCCGTATTTTAGTTTAAAGGTTATTAAGTTAATACTTAGTACTATGCTCTGACAACTGCATTTTACATTGAGTAACAAAAATGTATCTTTCCTGAATTGTCTATTAATTTTCTGTTCCCTTTACAAAAAGCTTCACTAGGATGCTGCGCTGAGGAAAGCGCTTTGGGAACAATCCTGCATTGAGACCAGCTGTGAATACGTGTGTAACACGTCAATGAACATTGACCGGAATTTATAGCCTCGGCTGGTGAAATCATTAGATCCACCTGTGGCCAGGCTATAAATAGAGGCGTCACCAGTGTGTCATCAGATCCTTTTTTTTTTCAAAGAGCCATTCTGTGCTGTGTTTCACAAGCCTGTCAAACTTTCTTTCCTCTGTTAGGAGTTAGAGTCTGTTAGGCAGTGCGCAGTGAACCTTTTCTCCTTTCTCATTCTGACTTTCAAAAAAAAGAGAAAAAATAAAAAAGGAAAATATGACTGAAAGTCGAAGCAAACTATCCGTGTTTCCCTGCCTCCACTCTATGAGAGGGGGACCGAGAGGGACATGCATCAGTTTTGCTTCGTTTGTTTGGGGGAAGAGCATGCTGCTCTCGTGTTGGAGCGGGGCGGGTGCGAGCATTGCGATCTGTTTTTGGGCAAAATGCTTCGCACTCGCCTCGCTTACTTCCGGGAGTCAGCGCCCACATTTCATTTGTGGGGCTCTCGCATGGATCTGGCTGAGGAGTGAGAGATGGGTTCGTCCCTTTCCCTCGCTCTCTCCCCAGACACAGCTGGTCCTTCCCGTGATCTCGAAGCATGCTTCGGCGCCTCTTCGGTTCACGAGGGGGGCGGGGTGCTGAACCTCTGTACATTCCACGCACGATAATAAAGCGGCTGACAAATTACTCGAGGTGATTACTCGGGCTGTGGCCAGACTACAGCTAGACTGGCCACGCGAACAAGAGACCCTCCCCCAAACGCTCCAAACTAGAAGACAAATTTCTGTCTAGTGGTCAAAATAATTAAATAAATAAAAGAGGGAAGGGAACTCTATATCAGTCCCTTCCTTTCTTCTATGACCTCCATAACAAGTATTTTCTTTATGGAGGAAAAGTTATACTTCCCATGTCTTCGTGCCCTCGACGTTATTCAACTATCGTGGGGGCTGAAGCTCGGGGGTATTCGGTAATGCTGCCGGTAGAAGAGACACCTGGAGGGTGAGGGGTTGCGTCTGGCCTTAGATCTCAAGGCTTGAACTGCTCAGTCAGGGTGTTCAAGTCCTAGATCTGCCTATCAAGACGATCGTGTTGGAAGCCCAACATCACATTTGGCTGGTCTCCATCAATCTCATGGACACATATCTTCATATAGAGCCACAGCACAAGAAGTTCCTGAGGTTCGCTTTCGGGGGCGAAGCCTTCCAGTATCGGGTTCTTTCATTTGGCCTAGCCCTATTAACCCGCATATTCATGAAATGCATGGATGCAGCACTGGCTCCTCTGCGACTCCAGGACATCCGCATTCTGAATTACATAGACGACTGGCTGATCCTAGTGCAGTTCCAAAATCTGGCTGTTCAGCACAGGGATATCGTCTTGACTCATCTGGTTTCTCTGGGTTTGAGACTCAACGTCAAAGAGCGTTCTCTCTCCCACCCGGGGAATCACTTATCTGGGGGTTATATGGAATTCGGTCACGATGCAGGCACAATCGTCTTCCGCACGAATCGTTTCCATTCAGAACACACTGAGCAAGGTCAGGCTAGGTCGAGGTTGCACTGCTCGTCAGTATCATCGATTACTAGGTCTCATGGCGTCGGTGTCCACGGTGATCCCTTCGGACCTTCTGCACATGAGACCGTTTCAGATGTGGCTAAAAGCCAGGGGGTTTTATCCGAGGGCCGGTCCCCTAAGGCAAACAAGGGTTACGCGCTGCATGCTTCGTTCCCTTTCTATGTGGTTCAGACCCCGGTTTCTTACCTTGGGTCCCACTCTAGGTGCATCTTGTCGTCGCAGGCTGCTAACGACAGATGCCTCCCTGACGGGCTGGGTAGCGGTCTTAAGTGATCGTCCAGCTCAGGGGGAATGGGAGGGTTGTCAGCTCGGTTGTCAAAGTAACTGTCTCGAGTTGATGGCTGTATTTCTGGCCCTGAAATACTTCCCCCAGAGGCTGCCATGTCTTGGTGCAGGTGGGCAATACAGCGGTAGTCTCTTACATAAACCATCAAGGAGGTCCACGTTCATGTCAGCTGAATTTCTGGCGCGTCAGATTCTCCTGGGGCCCAGGGCAAGCTCCTGTCACTCAGGGCTGTTTATATCCCTGGATGTCCGAATGTGGGAGCAGATTTACTGTCCAGACAGAAAATACTGACGGGGGATGGAACAAATCTGGGTGAGATTTTCCAGGGCAGAAGAGGACCTCTTTGCCTCCTAACGGACAGTGCAATGTCCCCCCTACTTCTCTCTGAGTCACCCAGCCCCCACCTGGGTCTGGACGCGATGGCGCATACATGGCCCAGAATGTGTCCGTTTGTGTTTCCCCCGGTTTCTCTGCTCCCGGGAGTCTTGGCCAGAGTTTGCCAGCAAGGGTCTTGCCTCTTACTGATAGCGCCGCGCTGGCCGAACAGGGTATGGTTCTCGGAGTTAATATCGCTCCCCGATGGCTCGCCTCGGGCAATTCCGGACAGGTAGGACCTTCTTTCTCAGGCACAGGGAACAACTTTTCATCCCCAACCCAAACTGTAGAACCTTCGTGTTTGGCCCCTGAGGGGTACCGCAGACTTACGTTCACCGCTGTAGCCAGTGGCGTAAGTCAGGGCAATTATTCGTCTGCCATGGGGGCCGAAACAGGAGGGTGGCCGCCACCAAGCAGACCATGTCGATTTGGGTGAGGGATGCTATTGCCCTAGCCTATGAGGCGCGCGGTCAGGCTTCGCCAGTAGGTATCAGGGCCTCCTCTAAAGCCTTGGCTAGAGGGGTCCCTCTGCAGCAAGTTTGTGATGCAGCAGGCTGGTCCTCTCCGCACACATTGATTAGATTTTATAGTTTGGATGTTCATGCTACTCTGGGCTCCTACGTCCTTGAGTCGACATCTCAAGCTCATGTCTGAGACCTCTTGCGTTCTTGTGAGCACACTTCACAACAGTAGGGGTCCGGACAGCCCCAGTGCGGCGGCGTGGGTATTCTCGTTCCCAAAGCGCTTTCCTCAGCGCAGCATCCTAGTGAAGGTTTTTGTAAAGGGAATGTCTCGGGTAACGTGTTGTAACCCTTGTTCCCTGAAAAAAGTGGAACGAGATGCTGCGCTTCTCTGCCGCACTAGGACGTCCCAGGACTGCTCTTCAGAAAAAAAAGATCTGACGACACACTGGTGATGCCTCTGTTTATAGCCTGGCCACAGGTGCATCTAATGATTTCACCAGCCGAGGCTGTAAATTCCGGTCAATATTCATTGACGTGTTACACACATATTCACAGCTGGTCTCAATGCAGGATTGTTCCCAAAACGCTTTCCTCAGCGCAGCATCTCGTTCCGCTTTTTTCAGGGAACAAGGGTTACAACACGTAACCCAAGATATTTCCTTGTTATTTTAGGGAGAACTTTTGGATCAAAGTACTTTGCTAATTATAAATTAATTGTTTATTGATTGTTTACTATATCAAAATAAAATCCATGATTAAATTAAAACATTATGTACTTTATTAGACAAGTTTAAATAAATTAACAAGGCAATCCCTAGAATTAATAACTTTTAATATTTCAAAATTTAATTAGCCGTATACAGGGTTTATTAAAATAACCAGCCACAGATAAATAACTATTGCAAAAAAGAAATAAGTCTTGACTTGGACTTGTTGACTTAAACTTGGCCTTTAAAGACTTGAGACTTGACTTGGATTCTACCACAGGGACTTGTGAACATGTCTGTAAGGATCTATAAAACATCCTGAAAACTATTTTTTAAATGAACTAAGATGCAAAATTGCACAAGTTTGTTTTGGTTTATGCTTAATACACTCAAAATAATTTCCCAATGGTGTGAGAATAAAACGCATACAATAAGATATAGTGTCCATAAACAAATCTTAATATACAATTATGGTTCTCATGTAAATTGATTATGATTAAGGATGATATTTTTATACTAAAACAAAATGTTTATTTTTTTGCAGCAGCATTTATTCACATGCAACATGTAGACTTCAGTCTGTATTATCTGCTATTTTCCTGATTTATCATACCATTAAATGTATTGTCACATTGTGTCATGTATCTAGATGGCAATATGTATATGGTAATTATATGAATATGTGGTTATGCTCCATATATGGTTAATTCGTGGAAGAGACAGGTTGGGTATGAAGCACATATATGCACAATCTTCTGCTAAAAGGGATTTATAAAGGGAAGTTTGTGCAGGTTCTACTGTACGTATGGTTTTTATAAATCTGAAAAAAAAAGACAAAAAAAAGATGTCTGCACACTTTTAGTATGCAATTTACACCAAGTTTTATACATGAGACCCCAGGTATACCAGGCAGTATTAATCTTTCTCAAGCTTCATTTTTTATGGTTTCACATACAAAGTGCGGTCTGATTTTACAAGTGTTTACCATGTTAGTTTCAAGTTGTACTGCACTGTAGTGCGATTATTTTTTTAATGCATTCATGTTTATTTCAACTGTATCTCTAAGGTGGGCAGCATGCTGAAAACACCCAAGCTTCCTATCTGGGTGTGCAACATCAATGGCACCTACAGCGTTCTGTTCAGCCCAAACCGTTCACTGCTTTCAGACTGGAAGATGGAGCATCTCTTTTATCTCTACTTCTACAATGGCCAACCAACTCAGAGCACCACTACCATGCTCACCATAGGTACAGTCAATAGCTGTAATTGCCTGTATGGTTGCCAAATGTATGTCCAACACGGACCAGTTACATCACACTGTAAAAGTGAATGTTGTTTTCTTAAACTATTTCTACCTCATCTGTCACTGTAAAATGACTTCCATTGGAGTAATCTAATTTATTCACATTTATAACCATATTAAATCACTTATAACTTAACTATTAGAAGTACCAATACATTCTCCTTAAATATTACTACACTATGTATTTGTTTTATTTTTAAATATTACTTTATTAAATAACTTATGTGACACCATCTTTTAAAATATTTTTTTTGTCTTAACCAAAATTTTAAATAAATTAAATTGTGAATCTTTTTGTACTGCTCTTCTGTATTTCAGACACACATTCCCATCACTGGGAGGCTGGAAATAATGACATTCAGGGAGACCCAGAGAAAAGGTTCCCGTCTGTAGAGATGACCATTAGAACCAAATGGGAGGGAGCTGTTATTGACTGGAATGGGACAGTGCCTTTTTTCTAAAGAAGTCTGAGCAATCCAAAAGTATTTCACATTCTCAACATATGAGCCTGTAACAAAAGTAAAAAAATAAAAAAATAAATTGTGTAGCCAACTATATGGCAAAAAAAGGAAAATAAAAATATTTTGATTGTCAACAATATAGTAAAATCTGGTTCACAAATGTTTACCTATTTTCTGGTGCATACATCTGTTTGGATTGGGTTCAAGTTGCTGTTTTGCAGGTTGGTATCAAGTCTCAAGTAAAGTGTCATGTAATGATGGAAAAGGCTGTAGTTTCATTACGAGGTTCAATCAATTTAAATTAAGTTCATAATTCAAAGCCTTCTCGTCTTTGGTTTTTGAAAGGTACAAGTAAATAGTTTATTTTAATTTTATATCTCTTTTACTTCAGTATTTAATTAAATGTACATGAGTAATAATTATCTATAAATAATATAAATAGTAAAAGTAATACAAATAAATTTGTTTGAGTGTTCACAGATTTAATAGTTACATGACCATGGCATTTGGTTTGTTGACATTTGTAATTTCTATTCTATATTTTTAAAATACAGCAATAATGCTTTTTTATTATTAGAAATGTTTTATTTCCTTTCTTTTTTTCTTATTTGCTTAAGTAGACAGTGGAGTTTTTTTTTTTGCTTGTTTGTTTTTGGATTTTCACCTCTTTTTTCTTCTCAATATGGAATGCCCAATTCCCAATGCACTCTAGGTTCTAGTGGTGGCATAGTGACTCTCCTCAATACAGGTGGCAGAGGACTCATCTCAGTTGCCTCCGCGTCTGCGACAGTCAATCCTTGCATCTTATCAAGTGGCTTGCTGAGCGTGTTACCGGGAGACCCAAGCGTGTGGAGGCTTCATGCTATTCTCGCACAATCCACGCACAACTCACAACACCGAGAACCACATTATAGCGACCACAAGGTGGTTAACCCAGTGCGACACTACTCAACCTAGCAATCGGCCACCAAGAATTCAAACTTGCAGCTCCAGGTGTGGTGGTCAGCACCTTTACTTGCTGAGCTACACAGGCCCCAGGAGTTGTGAAAGAACACAATGGGGAGAAGATGAGTTGGGAACTGGCCAAGCTGGATTCTCTGGTCATTTCCAATGATTTGTCCTATCACCATGGGTCATACACACTTACAGTGAGGGAAAAAAGTATTTGATCCCCTGCTGATATTGTACGTTTACCTACTGACAAACAAATGATTAGTCTATAATTTTAATGGTAGGTTAATTTGAACAGTGAGAGACAGAATAACAACAACAAAAATCCGGAAAAACGCATGTCAAAAATGTTATAAATTGAATTGCATTTTGCATTTTATTGGCAATCACAGGTCAGACGTTTCATGTAGTTGTTCACCAAGTTTGCATACATCTCAGGAGGGATTTTGTCCCACTCCTCTTTGCATATCTTCTCCAAGTCATTAAGGTTTTGAGGCTGACGTTTGGCAACTCAAACCTTCAGCTCCCTCCACAGATTTTCTATGGGATTAAGGTCTGGAGACTGGCTAGGCCACTCCAGAACCTTAATGTGCATCTTCTTGAGCCACTCCTTTTTTGCCTTGGCCGTGTGTTTTGGGTCATTGTCATGCTGGAATACCCATCCACAACCCATTTTCAATGCCCTGGTTGAGGGAAGGAGGTTCTCACCCAAGATTTGACAGTACATGGCCCCATCCATCATCCCTTTGATGCAGTGATGTTGTCCTGTCCCCTTAGCAGAAACCCCCCCAAAGAATAATGTTTTCACCTCCATGTTTTGACAGTGGGGATGGTGTTCTTGGGGTCATAGACAGCATTCCTCCTCCAAACACGGCGAGTTGATGCCAAAGAGCTCGATTTTGGTCTCATCTGACCACTACACTTTCACGCAGTTCTCCTCTGAATCATTCAGATGTTCATTGGCAAACTTCAGAAGGGACTGTTCATGTACATGAGCAGGGGGACCTTGTGGGTGCTGCAGGATTTCAGTCCACGGTGTGTCCATGGTGTGTTATCAATTGTTTTCTTGGTGACTATGGTCCCA
Organism: Moxostoma hubbsi; assembly: GCA_032164185.1. Taxonomy (NCBI): domain Eukaryota; kingdom Metazoa; phylum Chordata; class Actinopteri; order Cypriniformes; family Catostomidae; genus Moxostoma; species Moxostoma hubbsi. The sequence continues at coordinate 8,617,056 of JAVLUX010000030.1, read as the reverse complement.
GCTGCCTTGAGATCATTGACAAGTTCCTCCCGTGTAGTTCTGGGCTGATTCCTTACCGTTCCCATGATCAGTACAACTCCACGTGGTGAGATCTTGCATGGGCCCCAGACCGAGGGAGATTGACAGTTCTTTTGTGTTTCTTCCATTTGCGAATAATCGCACCAACTGTTGTCACCTTCTCACAAAGCTGCTTGGCGATGGTCTTGTAGCCCATTCCAGCCTTGTGTAGGTCTACAATCTTGTCCCTGACATCCTTGGAGAGCTCTTTGGTCTTGGCCATGGTGGAGAGTTTGGAATCTGATTGATTGATTGCTTCTGTGAACAGGTGTCTTTTATACAGGTAACAAGCTGAGCTTAGGAGCACTCCCTTTTAGAGTGTGCTCCTAATCTCAGCTCGTTACCTGTATAAAAGACACCTGGGTGCCAGAAATCTCTAATTGAGAATGGGTCGAAAACTTAATTCCCTCATTAAAATGCAATTCAATTTATAATTTTTTTTACATGCGTTTTTCTGGATTGTTTTGTTGTTATTCTGTCTCTCACTGTTCAAATTAACCTACCATTAAAATTATAGACTGATAATTTCTTTGTCAGTGGGCAAATGTACAAAATCAGCAAGGGATCAAATACTTTTTTCCCTCACTGTAAGTGCCATCACACAATAAGCATTGCTGACCAGGCCACATCTACAACAGTATTTTAGAATTCATATTTTACATTTTCATTTAACCTGAAATATTTGACATGAATTCCCAAAATGTGCTAAAAACATTCTTTATTGATGAAGTTCATTATCAAAGACTAAACTGACAATAGGATATACACATTTATGAAAGAATTATGGAAAAGAAATAGAAAACATATTTCATATACTGATGGATAAATGTACAGATGCATAAATAGAATATTACAAATAAGACCTTTTAAAACTTACTGTGCCTTTAGAAATGTTGACCTATTTTATTTATATTCAGTATCTTTTAGTATTCTAACTGAGTACACAGTAGGTTCCTTCAACAGATTTTATTATTTTAAACATATTACAAAATGAAAATATTTTTTATTATAAATGGCTCTTTTAAAAAAAAATGGCTCTTTTTTTTATTTTCCATTGATGTGTCATTTAAGAGTGAAGAGTCAAAACAGATCTGGAATTTTTCATGTTAAGTGGAACAGTATAGAGCGCAAGTCTGGTTCTAGAAGTAAAAATCGATTTTTCACAATAACGTATAAACCTTAAAGACAGACCTAAAGTGAGTTGTTAATCAATGGTATTTGCTTATGTTAAACCCATCAGTCTGCGTTATTTAAACTTCATCAAAACAACAAAAATAAAAATGTTTAATGGCAGAATTCCAGGTGAAAAAGTACACTACCCATGATCCTAAAGAAAAAACATCCATATATCAGAGAATATAACTTTTTCACAGACTGTGATGTTTCTAACTTATTTTGCGGCGTAAATCCTATGGATTAATTTTATGTTGCCTTTATGTGCATTTTGAAACTTCAATTTTGGTACCCATTCACTTGCATTGTATGGACCTACAGAGCTGAAATATTATTCTAAAAATCTTTGTTTGTGTTCAGCAAAAGAAAGAAAGCCATACACATCTGGGATGGCATGATAGCAAGTAAATGATGAGAGAATTTTCATTTTTTGGTGATCCCTTTAAGACCCCATGAGCATGAAACTTTACAATATGTTAGTAGATGATATGAAAAACAAACAATATAGTAATATAGTTGTGTTTTCCACACGAATACAAAGGTAATAAAATATTTTAAAGGGCCCATCACTTCCGGATTCTAGCAAAATTCTCGCGCTTTGTCTGTTTATGAATGACCACCTAGAATTTCCTCCAGATTAATGTCTTTCATCCAATCGTCATTGCCTGAACCTGATTTTAGCAGGGAGTCAATAAAATCGGAGTCTGCATTGATCCCGGGTACCGTATTATCATCCTCCTGTAGGAAGTCAAAGGTCAGTCGCCCTGCCCGGTTGTTCTGATAGGTTGCTGGGCTTTGGATCATCCCTGCAAATGTGGTCGGGCATCCTTGCTGTTCAGCAGAGGACTGATTAGGGCAAGTCACCCCAGGTAGTGGGGGTATTCTGGCCTGGCTAGATCTGGGTGCAGAACCTCTTACTGCAGTGTTATTTGGCAGCAGGCTAGAGTGGGGTGCCACCTTGCTGGGTGGACAAATAGGGCTTGGTGGGAAATGACCATCACTGTGGGGTGCTACTACATTGGGGAGCCTTTTGATATCTAGCCCTGATAGCACCTCACCCTGCTTGGCATTAGTTGGCCAGCTCAAAGCAGTGTCCATCCTGTTGTTTTTGGAAGTCCTATCACCCAGTCTTTGACCCAGCATGGCATCTTGACTGACACCTGTCATGGAATGCTGAGTGCTTGATTGGAAATTGGCACCCTGGTTGTTTGTTCCATGGAACTGAGTCTTGTTTTGCTGAAGTCCCATTCGGATCAGGCTGTTGGGTTGCTGTTGTAGCTGGCTTGCGCATGCTTGAACCCGTGTGGGTCCTGGATTAGGGTCTTGTCCAAGGGGAAACCTTCGCTCTCCTGAGTTTGACACCATCTTGGTAGCCTGTCCATTTGGCAGGTGGCATGACATGGGTTTGATGTCATTTTGGTCTGACCCATTGCCTGTTAATGGGGGAAAGATCATACCATTATTAAAATATTTGGTTTAGAATGCCATTAGACAAAGCTTATAAAAAATGTAAATAGTCCAATAATTGAACTAAGACAATGAAGACTAATCCATTGTCTAGGTGTCAATATAAAGACTTTAGTAATATATGTAAGGTGTAACGTACAACGTACATTAATGCAATTTCAACCCAACATCACCCTGAAGGTTGGAAGGTGGGATAAAGGCCGGCTGACTGAACATTATCCAGCTTAAAAAATGGCAACTAACCAGATAAATGGACAAATGAACATAATATTTAGATTTATTGAATTTATTTTATTAGCATAAGTTGTAAAGAACGTGGAGTGGTAAGAGAGAATGCAAGCAAAGCTATGTAGTAATCATACATTCCCTGATGAGTGTTGATATGGACAATGGTCATTACAAACATTTATTCTGAAACATTTGACCACAGAAAACGTCTAGGTTACATATGTAACCTCCATTCCCTGATGGAGGGAACGAGACACTAGGGCCTCTCTTGAGTGCCGAATATGCCTCTGATCTATGAAAAAAGGCCTATGAGAAGTTGGCAGACAGTATTTGCATACCCCGCCCCCAGACATACGGGTATAAAAGCGGGGAAATATGTCAAGTTCACACAGGATTTTTCTGAGGAGCCGGAAATGGTCCGGTCACCACAGTGGCTCGGCTCAGCGACGTGGCCGGGAGGACACAACGTCTTGTTCCCTCCATCAGGGAACGGAGGTTACATACGTAACCTAGACGTTCCCCGTCTGTCGCTCACTTCGACGTTGTGTCGAAGAAGCGACACTAGGGGTCCAATTTAAATCACGCCATGCGCTGAGCCGTGTACGTGTTCTGCTGACACAGGAGCGGGCAGGTATTTTACGTGCAGAGGCGACCAGCTGTGTCACACTGAACGTACCCTTCCCCAATGCCCCAAAAAAGTCATTGGGATCCTACTGGTTACCCTAGGCAGGGAAACAAGGCAACGCTTGCCAACCTGGGAACGGACCAAGCATGGCTGGGTCTCTTTTCTCTCTATGTTTCTCGCATAGAGCAAGAACGGCCGGGGCTCTTACACGCATTGAGGGAAGGGGGTCTTATCCAGTTTCCTATTCTTTCAGGGGGAAAAGACCCTGCGGAGACCACCCCTGCCCTGAAGGGGAGGTAAGAGTGGTGAATACATCACATGGGTTTTTCAGGCGGCATGTGAAAATGGCGCAGTGGTAGATCCAACCTTGTAGAGGGGGGAGTTGCTACAACACAGTGACCGGAGGGCAGCTGGAACTGGCTAAGGGAGACGCGGGTCCACTCGTAAGGGGACCGTACCGCGGATAATACACAAAGGGGGAGTCCACATAGGAGTCCTGCCCTGTGGAGCACCTATTCCAGTACAGGGTAGATTAAGTAACCGCAGTGGATTGGGTCGGCAAGTTCCTCTGCTGAACTCAGACACAAAGGGCTAGGGAGGAATCATCCAGGGATCCGAATGAGTGGGATCTCCTGGGAGAGAAAGCGCACAGTTTTACCTCATCCGAGGGAAAGGGTGCCAGGTGCAAGCGATCAACCCGGCCAGACCGTCAGCATGTTACAGAGTTCTACCGGCTCGGACCTGAGAAAACACGGGACGATACTGACTCAACCCGGAGATTGTAGAATCTCGCAAAGGTATTAGGTGTTGTCCAACCCGCTGCTCTACATATGTCTGTCAGGGAGGTGCCCCTGGCTAATGCCCACGAGGACGCAACACTCCTTGTTGAGTGTGCTCGGACCCGCAAGGGGGGGGGTACGGCCTGTGTGTGATAGGCCAATGAAATGGCATCCACGACCCAGTGGGAAAGCATCTGTTTGGAGACAGCGTTCCCTTTCCGCTGTCCGCCAAAGCAGACAAAGATCTGCTCAGTCCAAGTAGGTACGCAAAGCACGTACTGGACACAGCAATGAAGGGGCTGGGTCTGCCTCCTCCCGGGGTAGTGTTTGCAGGTTCAATACCTGGTCTCTAAAAGGCGTAGTAGGAACCTTGGGGACATAGCCCGGTCGCAGTCTTAGGATCACATATGTGTCTGCCGGACCGAACTCCAGGCAAGTGTGGCTAACTGAGAATGCTAGTAGGTCACTGACCCTCTTGATGGAGGTGAGCGCGATCAGCAGGGCCATCTTTAGAGAGAGGGCCCTGAGTCCGACTGATTCTAGTGGCTCAAAGAAGGGGCTCTGGCTTGGCTGATCTTCCGCGTCCCATCCAGGGGCCAGATGTGGAGGTTCCAAAGGTCTGGGTACGGATGCAAGAGCGTGCCCTGTCAGGGAGGGTGAGGAACAAGTCACCCTGATGGCTCCTTATCGGCCTACTTGGGCCTGGTTCTCAGACCTGGTACTCCTCACGACAGCCCCTCCCTGGCAAATTCCCCTGAGAAAGAAGGTCTTTCCTCAGGGGAATTTGCCAGGGAGGGGCCATCGCCTGCCCGAGTGACTGCGCAGTGACCTTCGTGGCTCTAAGGGCGAGGTCGTTCGCTGAGCGCAGTTCCTGCAGCACATCGGGATCAGGGCTACCCCCTTGCAGATCTTTGAGCGCCTTGGCCTGGTGGACTTGCAGGAGCGCCACAGCGTGCAGGGCAGAAGCGGCATTTTTGGCGGCGCTGTAGGCTTTCGCGGTCAGCAAGGATGTTGTCCTACAGGCCTTGGAGGCTAGCACAGGGCGACACCGCCAGGTGTTAGGGTTTCCGGGACACATGTGGAGCGCAACAGCCCTATTCACCTGGGGAATCGGCGTGTACCCGTGGGCTGCTCTGCCGTCGAGGGTAGCGAATGCGGATGAGCGAGTGGCTTTGTGACGTGTGGAGAGGGGCGAGGCTGTGAGCAGCGCCCAGACCCCAGGAACCAGTCATCCAACCGCGATGGCTGTGGGGAGGACGGAGGGTTCCAGTCCATGCCCACGCTGGCAGCGGCCCGGGAAAGCATGTCGACCATCTGGGCGTCAGCCTCAGCCTGGGCGTGCTGGCCCGAAGGTGGCTGCCCAGGGGAGTCATACGCCGCGCTCTCCGATGCAGCGCCGAGCTCATCCACTTCGAGCTCCAGAGGATAAGCAGGTTGGCTGTGAGGCGAGCCGCTGTTGCCTCGAGCACAGACGGGAGTCAACGAGCGTGCTGGGGGGCGGGTGGTCCGAGGGGGCGTACCCGGCAGAGCTGCACCCGCTGCCATCCCCAGATGCGCCGTAGATCCAACAGCAGAGAGCGTCAGAGGAACAGGAATGGGTGACTCGCAGCTCGCTGCAGTACAACCATCGCCTCCGAAGAAAATTTCTGAATGAACTCGACGTATTTCCCCGCATTTATGCCCGTATGTCCGGGGGCGGGGTATGCAAATACTGTCTGCCAACTTCTCATTGGCTTTTTTTCATAGATCAGAGGCATATTCGGTGCTCGAGAGACCCCTAGTGTCACTTTTTCGACACAACGTCGAAGTGAGTGACAGAAGTGGAACTGTTATTGACCAATCAGAATCAATTATTCCACAGTGCCTTGTGATAAATAAATATAGTTCCATCCTGCATTATATGAAATCAAAAATACCTGAGTATAAGCTTGGCTGCTGAGCTCCAACTCCATTGCGTGGTTGTTTGTAGTCTGGTGGAGGTCTTGTGAGATGACGACTAAACTGATCTTGTGTGTTCAGTTTATCCTGAAACATTTACAGCAACAGAACAACATTTAGCATCATTTAAACTATTTTCAAACCACATTGGGTTACATCAATTACCACTGACTAAGTGGACACTGGCCAATCTTGGCCAACTTAGAAACTGGGGAAATGCAGGCTTTTATACTTATTCAAATAAACATGTTGATGTATAAATAGTAAAGAAACTTCAAAATCATTCAGAAAGATATTCCACATGAACTGGCATCAACATTTTCATAAGCTATTTTGGTTTGGGTGTAATGTCAATCCCTGAATGATTCAAACTTATTTTAAAGATCTCTCCAGCAGACATAAAACAATATGTTTGTGAGTTTGACCCAAAATTACTAATTTGCTTGTATCTTTTAGCGCAATATGCAAACTGAACAAAAATGTGTATATATGGATAAAAGGACATTTGGAGGGCATACAGTGCATCCGGAAAGTATTCACAGCGCTTTATCCAAAATTGATTAAAATTAATTATTTTCCAAACAATTCTACAAACAAAAATCTTTGCAAATTTATTAAAAATAAAAAACAAAAAAAATCACGTACATAAGTATTCACAGCCTTTGCCATGACACTCAAAATTGAGCTCAGGAGCATCCTGTTTCCACTGAGATGTTTCTACAACTTGTTTGGATTCCACCTGTGGTAAATTCAGTTGATTGGACATAATTTGGAAAGGCACACACCTGTCTATATAAGGTCCCACAGTTTACAGTGCATGTCAGAGCACAAACCAAGCCATGAGACAGGATTGTATCGAGGCACAGATCTGGGGAAGGGTACAGAAAAAGAAATAGAAATAGAAACTGCCCAAAAATAGGTGTGCCAAGCTTGTAGCATCATACACAAAAAGACTTGAGGCTGTAATTGGTGCCAAAGGTGCTTCAACAAAGTATTGAGCAAAGGCTGTGAATACTTATGTACATTTGAATTTTTTCGTTCTTTATTTTTAATAAATTTGCAAAGATTTCAAACAAACTTTTTTCATGTTGTCATTATGGGGTATTGTTTGTAGAATTTGGAGGAAAATAATTAATTTAATCAATTTTGGAATAAGGCTGTAACAACAAAATATGGAAAAAGTGAAGCGCTGTGAATACTTTCCGGATGCAATTGATCCAATTTCAATGCTAGGTTGCACTATAATTTAAGATCATCCTAGTTTGCAATTGTGATCAAATCAGTTGAAAATTTACACCAATACAACTGTGTCCACAACATCTATTCTATCAAATTTGGCTATTTTGATCATGTTTTTAACACATGTGCTTGGACTGCTTAATAATTGCAGCTTGCAACTACATTTGACTTTATATTCATAGAAGAAACATTAAAACGTGTCATGTAGAAGTTTGTGAATCTTACAGTTTTCAGCTGGATGGAATTTTATTACTGCATAGAGTTCTAAAACCAATGATAAAGTGATGATACAAGACACGTTATATGAATTTAATAATAAAGGACACTCAAAATGCTGTTACTCACTGTATCAGTGATACTGTGTTGTGACTGGCCCAGTTGTCTCTGAATGTTCTGGTCCTGGCCTGGGTTTTTCAGTGAATTGAGAACAACTGACCTCTGTTTTTGGACCTGCCCAGATATATCCACAGGACGACCATTCGCTGGTAAACGAGGTCCTGGTAAAATACCCTACAAATGGAAAGCAAATTATTTTTTACTATTCACATTGAAATTGCATAGATATCAAACAGGCCCAGAGGCATCATGTAAAAATTTTCTGGAGGGGGCACCAGTGGTAGAACTGGCTCATTGGGTGTTGTAGTAGTGTTTTGCACAAGGATGTAACCACATATTCAGGATTGGGGGACAAAATGTAATAATTTAATAATCAACTATGTAAAAAACCCAAATCAGTAGACCACTATTATGACTATTGGCCCTGGTCTATGGTTGTTACAGCCCTGATTTGCATACAGTATAGGAACTGATAGTAATTGAGATTTCGATTTTCCATCAAGGTTCAAATACTGATGTAATATATTCTAGTGTGACTGAAAAACTTCAAGCAATACCGCAACATAATTTGACAGACAGAGATCGCCATCTATTTAACATCTATTCATGATGTTTTGATTAACAACTATTGTGTTCAGAAGGACAAATCAAACGAGTTTGTAGTGACATGAGAGTGGATAGACGATGACAAAATGTTCAGTTTAAAGCATGATCATAGAATGAGCAACTTGATTGGACTGACCAAATTTAGACAAGCAAATTTCAGACACAGCTGATTTTTTTATTTTTTTATCTACAATAAACGTGTAACTAAATAAACTTAATTATCAAATATACAAATAATTATTTGACAGTTCCATTCAAAATCCACTTGGCTCAAAAAAACGTAATGCTTCTGAACGGAATGGGGGACAGGAAGAGAATGTATTTTCTGAGATTTTCTGAAACTAATTCTGAATAGGGTTCCCTTGCAAAAAGTAAGCATGGTTTAGTTGAACTGTGATATTTGTAGTAAAACCACAACTACAAAATTTGGCTTTACCTTGGCTTTACTACATTTACCATATTCTAACAGTGACATTCATAGTAAAACCAAAGTAATAATACAGGAAAACCAAAACTAAGATAAAAACAAAAAATCATGGTTCATATGTTTTACTATGTTCATTTGTGTTTTAACCAATAAATAAATAAATAAAATTCACTTCAGTAAAACTGAATATCATACAATATTATATCTGAAAATATGGTTACTTGACAGTAGTAAAATCATAATACATTTTGGCTATATAGTAATGTTTAATGGTTTTAATACAGTAACTATTGTAGTTGAACTATAGTTACTGAAGTAAAACCATGGTAAATTGTGTGGTAACTATATGGCTTTACTACAAATACCATAGTTCAACTATGGTTACTGCAGTAAAACCATAATTAATTTTTTATGATGGATGAATAATGCTACTGGGAATGCACACTTTTGTGAGAGAACACAACCATTGCATTGTACAGACAGATATCTACTGTGATTGAACAGTTAATCCACTAGAGGGCAAACTTTGTTTAGAGTGCTGATGTTACACAATGCATGTACACATGTGACTTCCTGTGTGTGGTGATAGGGATTTTCCATAGCCTTTCCCACACTGCTCTATAACTTGGAGAAAACATGTCCATGCCTCCATCAATAATGGGAACATAATGGTACCAAGGGGAGTTCAAATTATTCAGATATTCTCATAACATCCTGTCGATTTTATTATGCCTACAATGATACATAGATTGTAAATAAATGCTTGCTCTTCAGAAAGCACAGCCTTACAAAATGTTTAAACACTTAAACTGTTAATCTCTGTTTTAAATCACTTTAACTGCCTATATGAGAAATGTCTTAAATATCATTGAGGCTCTGTGGAATAGCTATCAGTGGGAGACTCTTTTTTTTTTTGTATGCACGCAGTAGCAAGGAAGGGTTTACTGCATGACTGATAGCCTTGATCAAGCCCTGCAGCTCTTAGAAGACTGATCCTATGGGGTGTAACCCAATTGCTGCAGTAAAGGACAGATTTATTCAGCCACAGGGCAGAGGCGCGCAATAACAGATACTCTCACAGGCCTACTTATCCCACTTTTTTTTTCACTTTCCTGAAATGCACTTACTGTAAACAATATGATCATAGATCAGGAGACATCTCAGTTATGTTTTATTAAATTAACATCAATGCTTAACAGTTCATTTTGTATTAGTTTATGAATTAATAACTAGTGGGTAACTAGTTATTAATTAATAAATGGGTAACACTTTATATTAAAAGAACATTTAATAAAGCTAACTAATTTAAAAAGATATACAATAGATATACTGTATATCAAGCTACCATAAAACTACCATATGGTTTTTAATTGTGTACTACACCATGCCAGCAAGAAACTTCCTTACATATTTTGTGTGCTCATAAAGGACTTTATTTATTTTTTTTATTTATTAAATGTATGATTCTTACACATTTTCATATATATTTTACAGACAGAATATGTGCATGCTTTTGGGGGACTGATAATTTCAAAGTATGCCCACTGCTTTAAAAACTGACTGTATACAGCTAAATCCCCAGTGTTAAATTAACACTCTGGTGTCTCCATTATGTCCACACTACAGTAGTGTTAAAAACTAAAACTGAGCAGTGTTGAATCTACTCTGTGTTATGTTGAATTGGCCAAGCAATTAATTAGATCAAGTAGATACACTCTTTGAGTGATGACTGATCATTAGTGGTGACACCTGCTGTTAACAAGGAAAGAGAGAGACAACAAGAACAGGAAAACAAGAACAAACCAGCAGACAACACAATTGAATCTGTCTAACTGAGATGCATACCAACTGCAAATAAAATAGATTATTGGACAACAATCTCTTAATATGTTGTGTGATAATATTTAAGAAATGCAGGGTTTGTTTTTCATGTGTACAAAAGTTATTTTTAAGAGAGGGTTGTCTCTATTTTGTGTTGCTGATGTCATTTTATTGTTTCACTTGAAGTCACCATTACAGTGATTATTGTTCACTTTGGATAGACACTTGAACTTTGAATAATCGTAAAATAATTTTCTTCCAACCAGCGCTGTATTATATTTACATAAATTTACATTTATGCATTTGACAGATGCTTTTATCCAAAGTGACTTACAGTGCACTTATAATAGGGACAATCCCCCCTGGAGCAACCTGGAGTTAAGTGTCTTGCACAAGGACACAATTGAACCAGCGACCTTCTGATTAACAGTATTGTGCTTTAGCCCACCACCACCACTACTATATATACCACAGTGTTGCTCAAGAGAACAGATGTGATTCACTATGGAAAGAATACTTTTACCTTCACTGAGGCATCATTTAAAGTGTAAAGAATAGAAGCCATAGCTTAATTTGAAGTTTGCATTTGAAATATACTATAATAATAGTAATAAATAAAAAAGATGGGTAAATGCAATCATGTTTTAACAAAGTGAGCATATACTCTCAGGGATAAAATTCTTGAGTTGTCAATGATACACACAGACATCAAGACTCGGCATACAAAACACAACAGTGGTGACAATCAACAAACTCATTTTCAGATTTATGCTGTAATGCACTGTGGGCATCCACATAGTACAGAACTCAGCACTGGCACCCAGCATGCATTGTAGCATGAGCCTGAAAATGAGCTTGTTGATTGTCACCGTTATTGCGTTTTGCATGTGAAATGTTGATGTGTGTTTATTACTGTCAGCTCAAATGATTATATACTCTAAAGATAGCAACTGCTCAATGTGTCACAACTGTATTGCATTGACCCAGCTTTATTACCATATTAAGTCTGAATTTTAAAGTTATTTTTCCCAAATCATATTAGAATGCCAAATTATAATTTTTTTTTAAGTCTTTGTAAGACATACTTGAACTTTTTCTCAATCATGATCCATTATTGCTGTTCTCTTAAACAATATTTTCACTTTGCCGATAACAAAACTGTGTGAAAAGTGGATGGAAACTAATGATTTGTTAGACCTCAATAATGAATTAAACATAACTTGTTTGTTTACAAGTAAATTCCATTGGGTAAGCTATCTTTAAAGTACACCCTAACTTTGGGTAAGCTATCTTTTTGAGAGTACAGATTTCATCCTACATAAGGACATTTTTGCCAATTTCATTATCTTCAGCTGATGTTTGACCCCACTGAATTACTTTTTTGTGACGTTTCACTATCCAGCTCAGTAGGTGGCGGAATTGCACCATAAACTGAATTGCCAACCGGCAATAATCATGACCATTAGAATACTTTCTTGCCTTTGACAGTGATAAGGATCATGATTAAAACTTATACTAATAGTACATAAATAAACTGCAATCGTGATGTTGTGCAATGGTGATTGTTGTGTTCAGTCGACAGCTGTTGTATTGCATTGTTAGTGCTGTCTTGTTCGGTACACAATATTAAATTAGCCTGATAGCTAGCTAATGACGAGCTGCTTCCGAGCCTGATTGGTTTCCATGAGAGCAGGGCTGCCTGCTAATGCTTCTTAACAAGCTGATTTAATGTCTGTGAATCAGTTAGCTAGTTGTGTGTATTACTTTGCTGAACTGCTTGTGTTTTTAGCGACACATATGACATGTTTCGATCAGCTACTCTAGATGTAGAACATAGGCTAAATATTGTAAACTACTCGAACGATATCAAACTTTTATTTTCCCTGAAATTATCATTATCGTTTTATCGCCAAAAACTTTCAAGCTGTTTTGAGTCCACAAAAAAACTGTATGCGTGCTGATTGCAAAATGCTAAAATATGGGACAAATCTCTCTCTCTCTCTCTCTCTCTGCATATATACTACGTAACCTCTGGTCAGCAATCCTAATGAGCTATGTAGCTACACTTACCCAATATTTGTGACAGTACAATATTAGCTAGCCTTGTATGTAAATTAATGTAACTAACCTTTGAGAATGTGTGTTTCCTGAAGTTTCTGCTTTTGAGGGCATAACCAAATGTGAGCACAAATGGTAAGGCAGGTGCCGTAATGTTTAATAGGACTCTTTATCACATTTTGGGGTTTACGTGGAAAAACATCATCAAATTCTATGATAAGGGTCCGACTGATCATGACCCATGGGGAAATGTGAAGCAGATATAATAAAACCATACAAATAAAACACAAATTCTTCCTTTAAGATATTAATTGTTGAGGTTAAAAGACATAAGTCATTTTTTAAACTTTCACAAGTCATTTGTGAGTCAAGTCTGAAATCATTTTAGGTCAAGTCTGGAGTCTATTAAAATGTGAATCGAGTGAGACTCGAGTCCGAGTCTCTAACTTGAGTCCCCATCTCTGACCTATGTAGGTGTGTTTATAATATACAGGTAATATACAGCCGTGGACAAAAAGTATTGGTAGTGACATAAATTTTGTGTTTTGCAAAGTTTGCTACTTCATTATTTGTAGATTATTTTTTCACATATTTCTGTTGTATACAGGAAAACAATGATATGCATTTCATGAGTTTTAAGGCTTTTATTGGCATAAACATTCAATATATGCAAAGAGTCAATATTTACAGTGTTGACCCTTGTTCTTCATAACCTCTGCAATTCGCTCTGGCATGCTGGATATCAGCTTCGGGGCCAAATCCTGACTGATGGCAATCCATTCTTGCCTTATTAGTGCTTGGAGTTGATCACAATTTGTGGGCTTATGCTTGTCCACTCGCCTTTTGAGGATTGACCACAGGTTCTCTATGGGATAAGATCTGGGGAGTTGCCTGTCCACAGATCCAAAATTTCAATGTAATGATCTCCGAGCCACTTCATTATCACTCTTGCCTTGTGACATGGTGCTCCATCATAATATAAAATGCATGGATCATCACCAAATTTCTCCTGGATTGTTGGGAGAAGTTGCTTTTGTAGGTCGTTTTGATACCATTCTTTATTCATAGCAGTGTTTTTGGGCAGAATTGTGAGAGAGCCCACTCCTTTGGATGAAAAGATACCACACACATGGATGGTCTCAGGATGCCTCACTGTTAGCATGACACAGGACTCATGGTAGCATTCACCTTTTCTTCTTCGGACTATTGATTTTCCATATGTCCCAAACAGTCGGAAGGGGGCTTTATCAGAGAAACTATCTTTGCACCAGTCTTCTGCTGTCCAATCCTTGTACTTTCAGTCTGTCCTTGATGTTTATCTTGGTGAGAAGTGGCTTCATTGCTGCCCTTCTTGACACCAGGCCATTATCCAAAAGTCTTCGCCTCACTGTGCATGCAGATTCACTCACATCAACCTGCTGCCAATATTGAGCAAGCTCTGCACTGGTGGTGACACGATTCCGTAGCTGACTCCTCAGGAGGAGATGGTCCTGGCGCTTGCTGGACACTCTGGGATGTCCTGAAGACTTCAAAATATCTCCTTGCACACACAAAATTGTTTCAAGTATTTTAAGATTAAGTTATTTTCTAAAACACGTTTTACATAAAAGTTTTAGTTTTCCAGTCAACTCATTTAAAATCATATATATATATATATATATATATATTCCTTATACATTTTCTCCCACTCAATGACTCATTAGGTATATAAATTATGTTTAAAATGTATTTTACATTAATAATATTTTAATTGTTTACTATGTGTAGCCCACATAATGTCCTTAAAAGTATTAACTTAATTTAAAGTCTTAGAAGAATATAAAATGTAAAGTGTTTAACACTGTTTATCGGGCACTTTCAGCAGCAGAATAAATTCATAATTGGTGACAAATATGCCACTGCATAGGGCATTTCTACAATGGCTGATGCTGCGATCATACCAATAGGTGTCCATACTGTATAAAGTCCAAGACTAATGTTATAGCAGCCAGCAAAATATACACACAACATTTGATTTGGCTCATTTCATGTACCCTGAAGGTTTTATGATGTAACAATCACTGTGTCACATAATCAGGCTACCTGACATGTCTTTGGAGGGCATGTTTTAAGAAATGGTGTGTCGTATAACTTAGCAAAACGGTGGAAGTTAGCCAATGGTTGAAATCACTTGCAGCACCTTTTACTTTTGAACTATATGCACTAAAAACAAAAGTTAATGGTTAGATAAATGTAGAGACAAAAGTTAACGTTAGTTAAATAGATTCAGTAATGTGAAGTACTTATAAACAAGCATGAACCTTATAAACTCCTAGTCCTCCCCATTCAATTTCACATGAGTCTCTAAAACTCTGCAGAAGAGCAGAGGCTTCTGTCCTCAGAAACTCTGTTTGAGAACATGTCAGCCGAACAGCCAAACACACACTTTGTGTGTACATTGTCAATCACTGTGTTGACACAAAACATTTCCCAGGGCAAGAAGGATTTTGCTGAAGCCCCAGTGCGTTACGCAAGACTATTAATTTAGGAACTGATGTCTTTAAGAGAGAAACGCTCTAAAGCTCCCCTCAAGAGGTCTCGAAAAGAAAACACTAAAAGAGAACTCTGTCATGGGAGGAATTCGCTGGTTTAGGAGGCCACTGCATGCAGCTCTGCAGCAAAGTGAGCCTAAGCAATGATCATAAGTGCTTTTATCAAATGTCCACTCTCTCACACACATGAAGCAGTGTGAAGTCAGATTCAATTTAGTGAATCAGGTTGTTTTTATGCTTCATTTGAATGAAACTGTTTGACAAATTAAACTCATAAACACAGCTACAGTGGCACAGTGGAGATCTTTGATGTCACACGCTCAGAGATATCAGCTCTGGGACATGAGGTAATTATTGAGGGCAAGCTATAAATTACTCTCTCCGGGTCTCCGAATAGCTTCTTTACGATGTAAAGATGAATCTCTTCCTGAGTAAACTGGACTAAAATGTAAAAATAGGAACAGAGATCATATGGAAACCGTAGCTTTGTACTTAGGTAGAAGAAATGTGACTACAATTTCAACAACAAACTAGATTTTAAAATTTTCTGAGAAGAAATGTGATTGGTTTGCTGTGCTAAACTTTAACATATTGCTTTGCTGTTGCTATGATGTTCCAAGTAAGTGACATGATAGCTGTGCAGTGTGTAAATCTCACTCTCATGGCCTTATGCACTAGCGACTGAGACTAGGGACATGGCTTTTCTAGCTTCCTTGCTAGTCCCAGACGTCCCATCCCATCACTGGTTTGAATCTCGTTTGTGGGTCAGGTACAGAGGACTAAATAATTCATAAATGTTTGTGGCTATGTATATGTAGTTATTTGTTTATTTGGAATTTTATGATGTGAACTATTTTTATAAAGTAATTATTAAATAAAGTATCTAAGCATTAAACGATAAAATTCAACAACACATTTATGCAGCAGAGGACTAAATCATTGTTAATTAAATCAATAAATGTAACTGTATATGCATATGTATGGATGTATTTGTTTAATTGCCTTTTTATGTATTTGGATTTTTGTGAAGTGAACCCTTATTATTTGTAATCAATAGCAATAAATTCTTATTACTATTATATTACAATTATTATTATTATTATTATTATTATTATTATTATCTAAATAAAGAACCTTCAATATGTAGTCCTTTTAACCTAGCATTGTGTCAAAAAACAACCCACCACACTGGTTAATATGAGCATGTGTTCTGTCCAATAGTTACACACAGTTTTGGGTAAAAAAAATTATGAATTACTAACTACTAATTACATCATCTAGAGTGTAATTAGATTAATGTCAGAAAAGTAACTGCATTACTTATTACTAATTACTTTCTAAAACACTTATCTACCTCGACCAGATGAAAAATTGGTGAGACATAAAATTGTTATTTTAATTATTTCAAAAAATTATATAAAATCAAATAAATTATTCATGAACTGGCCAAATAATTTAAGGGGGCTGCTTTAAATTAGAAAACATACATTTTAACATTACAAAGTTAAATTCACTATTGTTTTATATATAATTGTTCTAGAGTCTATACAGTATTTAACACAATTACTTCAGAAGTAACTAATTAAATTACTGAAAAGTATTTCCTTACTTTACTTTTTTTTTCCAATGAAAAAGTAATTTGATTACAGTAATTAATTACTTTGTAATGCATTACACACTGCAATGTCCAAATAATCCAGCATTTAGTGATGAGCTATGCACCGAAGTTTAGGGATTTGATTAAATCCTTAACCCTTACTATGAGCAACAGGAATGATGTTTCTTTAGGAAGCACACTAATAAGTAGAGGGATTTAAAAAATTCCACATATTTGACAAAGTGAAGCCTCATTACATTCCATACTTGCTTTCTGTAAAGGGATTCAATGGAAAGGAGGAGGCAAGAACTGGCATTAAAATATTATAAATAATATTTTAATGGCAAACTTAAAAGACAAAACACACACGACGGACATGCCCGTAAACGATCTCACTCTCGTCGCACCACCGTCTGCCATCGGCCTTTATCCCTCTCAGAGGCTTAATTAGCCTGATAACGGACCGGGTATAATCACGACCCGGCCACGCCCTCCGCCCTGCCACACTTTTATTGTTAAAGTTCATGCCATATTGCTATAAAATGCACATGTGGTGTTGACTATGTACAAAATGCAGAAAAAAGGGAAAATTCACTTCTATTCAGGACTATTCATTACATTTGAACTCCCTCCACTTGAATATACCGTGAGAAATTCAGACCAGTCTCATAAGTTGTGACCACAAAGCCAGATTGTGTTCACATTTCACTGAAACCGACCACCTCACTCAAACCCTTTGTTATGTGGGGGAGCAAGGGTCTCGTTAGCTTAGCTGTCTCTGTAATCCACTCTTTGTGATCCTGATGTGTAATAAAGCTGTTTTCCATCACTCTTTCCCTCCTCGTTCTTTACCAGTGCATTGTTAAATGAATACCACATGTGTCCACTGACTCCATAAAGGAGATATGTGATTTAGGCTTCCATTCCACCAGCATTACAAGCAGTTGACAGGACTCCAGGTCCTGCTGTTCTCTCACTGCACTTCCTGCTGACTGGAGGCAGGACGCTTTCCCAAGGGAGCAGCTCGGCATCTGGCCCCAGATCGTTTTCCCATGCGCTTCCCTTGTAGTGCAGCAACAACAACCCTGCACCCCAAAACCTGACTCATACCCACTAAAATTTTAAAGTTGCATTTATGCAAAGAAATGTATTCCTAAGGTATAGTTCACCCAGTTTTTTAATTCTGTTATCACTCATCCACATGTTGTTCCAAAACATATGATTTTCATTTTACGTGAAACACAAAGGAATATGTTGAGTCGGCCTCAGTCACCATTCAAATTTATTGCATATTTTTTTCCATACAATGAAAATGAAAAGAGACAGAGGCTGTCAGTCACCTATATTCTCCCTCTCCTTTTGTGTTCTACAGAAGTATTTTTATGATTATTTCATATCTATAAAAGTTAACTATTACAGACTATCTCTTTTTTGTTTATTACAAGACAAGGAGTACGATATTAATACAAATCACTACTACATCATGTTGATTTTCTCAGCAACGACATTGAAATATAAGTATCCCAAATGCATTTTCATACATAATATACTATTTGTTTCTCAAGGTGGCACTATTGGTTCAATGATTGACTTCATTTACAATTCAAATAGTTTTTTGATTAATCAGCAACAAAGTAAACCTTAGCAAGTACAACACATGAACATTATGATTTCGCTTTGCCATTTAGGTGTACTACGGAAATTCTGTAAGTTGTATGTCTATTTAGACTCAATACGTGCCTGAGAAAGTACATATGTGTAGCACAATGTATTTGACAGCCAGTTGGGTCTCATAAAATTTTACTGTGGAAGTAATAATCCCTGTTCTATAATTTTTGCATCATCTCTTTGATATATTAAAAATGCAGTCAATTTTACACCATCTGGGAATATTGTAAATCCATATTTAGCAGATATACTGTATGTGCCTGCAGGGCCGTCGATAAGGGGGGACAACTAGACATTTTGAGGTTGGACCCAGCTGTACATGGGGGCAACAGAAAGGCTTTCCATATTATAGAGCACATCCAAAAGCGGTCAATGACACGGTTATAAACACAGAGGAGACAGCGCGCAACAGCAAAAGCGAAAGCAGAAGCAGAAGCCACCTCAAGTTGATGGAATAACTGTCCATGCCCCTTAACCCACACACACTCTCTGAAAACTGATTGGAGGGGGGCCAGCTAAATAGGTTTTGTACCGGACCCAATATGCAATATCCCATACCTTCTGTTGTCCAATGAGCTGACCAAACCATCTGCTAGTGCATTGAATAGTAAAGATGGATTTAAGTTGGAAATATCAATTGGAGAAAATTATACAGTAAATTGCCAGTACATGACAGAAGAATACACATAAGCAGTGTTTACCTAAATTGAGAAGTCTTCAGCATTCCTTATTAGCAGGGACATGAGTTGACAGTCACCTCCAAAAACAGCTGCAACAGGAAGTAATAAAACAATTCTAAAAAGGCTTTTGGATTTAACCTTTGATTTGGCCTCCAGAAATCTTGCATTCAGATGCAAAACATCAAATTTAGATTATGTAAATAATGGCAACATTCTCTAAACACTTGAACTGATATCACACTATGATCCCCTTTTACATGAGCACTTAGAAAAAGTGATGCATAAAAAGGAGCTCACAAGTAGCTCACTATATCAGTGCTCTACAACATAGATTAAGATCATCAAACTTTGTCGCAAAACAGTCCTCAACAATGTCCTGGCAGAGAGAGGGAATGCAATCTATTACTCTTTCTGTAATTTGTGACTCATCACCAGATATATCACCAGAATGTGTTTTTGGTGAGATATGTACATCAAAACAAAGATAATGATTTGTGGCATATAATAGAGGTTTATTAAGTTTGTAGACTTCCATAAAAAGACTGGCAGTAAAATCTCTGAGATGACTGAATCATCATTGTCATATCATATAAAACAATGGCATATCATTAGGAGACTGTAGAGGACAAGGGTATGATAATAGAGACAATTTGTCAGAGAGGGTGAAAGGATTGCAACAACAAATTAAAAAAGCAACTTGCTTTCAACCTTCTACCCCTGAGCCTTCCATACCCTCAACCTAGTTGGGGTGTATGCTGCATGAATCCTCTCCTCAGGTCTCAAAATATTTTGGTTCTATCAATCAGTTGTACTTTTATTTTCAATGCAGAAGTTCAGAGAGATGGTCAATCTTGAAATAAAATAAACATGCTGCTCTCTGCATCGACAGTCTAACACTCGATGGAATTCTCAAATTGCCAGTGTTCAAGTAATGACATCCCATATGCACTCTGTCATAAAGACAAGAGTCTTAACCACCTTCAATTTAACCAGTGAAGCCAGGTCTGAGGCAAATGGGCTTCAGAAGTATTTCAAAATGTTCAGTACCATAGTACTTCTCTCTGTGTGGGTAAAGGTGGGTACTATAGCGCATTGAGAAACAAAACATGGTTCTGCAGGTAGAAGAGATTTCTCTAGAATGTCTAATGTCTGAATTTGACAATTAAATTATGTACCTGAGATCAATTTATTGTGCAACATTTCAAACTTCTTTGACCCATCTTGAGCTTTGTAATGCCATTATATGCAACTGTGGAGTAGTTTTGGAGAGGTGTGCATTGCACTGAGGATTTTTTCCACTTTACCAGTAACTGTTGCTGGAGGTGAACAGGCTTTTAGCAAGTTGAAACATGTAAAACACTACCTGAGATCAACAATGTCTCAGCATAGTCTGAGCGGCCTGGCAGTACGCTCCATCGAAAGCATACTAGCTAAAAAGTTGGACTTCAAAGAGCTCTAAAAAAGCAAAACTCACCAGCAGGCTTTAAATGTAGAATAAATGTCAAAGTTTAAAATGATTTTGTTTGTAGGCTTGGTGTCGTTAACTTACTTCTTGATTTAATGAATATTCGCACGTTTACTTAGGTGTATATGTTATTATAATGTTAAAATGTTAATTATACAGCAAAATTGCAAGAATGTTAATATTTATTTAACCATCTAAATTATGAGGCTCTGTGCAAATGAAAATGTCTGAAATATAGCAACGCTGGATTTAACATTTATATAATATATTTCATTTTGTTATATCAGATTTTTTTTTAAAGAAATCTATAATGTTTACACACTTTTTACAGTGTGGGGAAACAACTAACCCTTAGAATTAAACTTCAGAGCATAACTCC
Source organism: Moxostoma hubbsi (assembly GCA_032164185.1). Lineage (NCBI taxonomy): Eukaryota > Metazoa > Chordata > Actinopteri > Cypriniformes > Catostomidae > Moxostoma > Moxostoma hubbsi. The sequence goes on along the minus strand of JAVLUX010000030.1, from coordinate 8,595,982 downwards.
ATGCTATTTGTGCTACGGACATAATAAAAAAAAATATATTTTTAAATATTTGCCCGGTAAATGATAAAACAGCTGACAAAAATCTGATTTGACTTACATTTGGACTTCAGCAGAAGCAAGCACCACTCACTTTTCATAATTTGTTTTACAAATCTAGCATCGGTTTGATCTACAAAAATGTGCTGCAAGATATCACTGTTCTGGTTGAATTTTGGAAATCCATAAAAAATAAAAAACTTGAGAGGTGATTGGTTATGGTATGGTTCAGATCTGTTCTGTTCTGTGCTGTTCTATCGTCTGCACATTCAGTGCCTTAGCTTGTTTTATAACTAGACAAGAAACAGACAGTCTCGCATCAGAGCCAGAAATACTTGAATCGCTTCTACAGATTCTGACTAGTCAGTGTAACACCACTTTAATCAGAGTATTAGACTCTGCATGAAGTTTTTAGGGCACACAGATATCTCTGTGCGAAATGTTACTCTGAGGATTATTCCTTTCATGTATTGAATGCAGTACATTGTTTCTCCACAGGAAAAAAAAATAATATCATCTCTACAGACTTTTGATTTCACAGATGATACCAAGGACAACTGCTAAGCAATTTTACTGCCTATGAACCACTTTGTGCCATTGTGTAGCCTATGTGACAATCAAAATTTGAACTTTGTTTGCCATACTTGCGCTGACAACTGTTGGTAGACTGTGAGAACCAGAAAACAAGAAACAGACCCAACATCCTGGTATTTTTACATGTATTTTGTGCATTGCCCCCGTGGGAGAAAATTCAGCTAGAATGAAAGTTCATAAGTGATCATGGCACCATTTCTGAACCTTTATTTACATGGTATTACTAATTCAGTTCACTGTGGGAAGACTTGCCATTCCCTAATTTACTCTCTGTTGGAGAAGATGTTCTGGCATCGTTTCCACTGCTTTTCTGTTATCATTTATTTCCCGCTCATGTTGTTCAAATCCTGTAGCACTTTCTTTCTTTTCTTTCTTGCCTTAGAAAACAAAAGGAGATACAAGGCAGAATGACATATAAGTTGAGATCAAAGTTCTGTTCATTTGGATGATATGAATGCTGTTTTGTGAACTCGGATGCGCACCAGAGTCTGCTTGAAAAGGTAGTCTGAGTTACGGTTCATGTGAACTCCAGTAAGGTTCACTGCTAATATGAATGCAACGGTACCAAATCATGGAAGTGAACCACTTGTGATGACGTACTGTAATTTGCATCTTTGCAGGCGCAATTATTATGGTATGATGCCAGTGTTGGGTGTAATGCATTACTAAGTAATTAATTACTGTAATTAAATAACTTTTTCATTAAAAAAGTAAAGGGATTACACTTAATGTTTCAGTAATTCAATTACAGTTACTTCTGATGTAATTGTGTTAAATTCTGTATAGACTATAGAATAATCCTATATAAAACAATAGTAAATTAAAAATTGAAATTTAACTTCTAATTTTAAAATATATGTTTTCTAATTTAAGGCTGCTCCCACAAATTCTTTGGCCAGTTCATGAATAATTAATTTGATTATATATAATTTATTTGAAAGTATTAAAAGAACAATGTCTATCATATCTATCCTTATCTTTTTCATCTGGTCGAGGTTGATAAAAAGAAAGTTTTATAAAGTAATTTGTAAATCAATTACTTTTCAGAGAGAGTAATTAGTTCAGTAATCTAATTACATTGTAGAAAATGTAATTAGTAGTTAGTAAATAATTACTTTTTAGTAACATACCCAACACTGGATAATGCACTTCTCATACCTGCTTGTGTTCAAATAAATCGCCTTCAGAGAGCAGCTCACATTCTCTACATCTCTTGCAATGCAACCGTGGCAGACAAACACAAGAGAAGTTCTGTGCACGTCATGTTTTGGAGGGAAATTCAAAGAGATGAAGACTGTAATAACAACAAAACTGATGTCTTCTTGAGTTGTTACATACTGTAGTTAGACCTGGTTTATACTTGATGCAGCCACTTTGTCGCAAGGGTTTGCACACACAATGTGACGTCATCGCGGCTGTCATCTGGCCTCCGTAAATCTGTTTTGTGCAGTCAGGCACATGCCAAATATTGTAACTTTCCATGCAGTGCTTTGATTCCATTGGACGAATCCAAGGAAAGAGGCAGAGCAGTTGTGCCTGTACTTTTGAGGCAAAGTAAAACAAGTTTCACAGTGCAATTTCCTGTTGAAGCACTTTTCTTGTTCAGAAAGACAAGTAAGCCTTCTTATCCACTACCTTTTCTTCACTGTATAAAATGGTCTAAACAATGCACCGTTAATATATAACTGAACAGATATATATATATATATATATATATATATATATATATATATATATATATATATATATAAATTAGCGTGTGTTTAAATGTAAAGTCCAGTTCAAACAATTATTTTAAATGTAAAAGTCCAGTATAAATACCTCTGGCTGACTAGAGATGTGCACGCAACATGCGCTGCAGAGCCAGGTGAAGGTTTAAACAAGGCTTTACAGCTACGTTTAAACAGCCTGTTTAAAGTGGTAAACAGCAGGGGGGAAGAAACGGACTTGGGTTCAGTCCAAGTAATCAAGTGTGAAAGCACCCTAAGACTAATTTTCATAATATAAAACAAAAAAAGGATGAAAGATGTCATCCCCTTTAATGGCTATTGCAGATCGCTCTGAATTTTCTTTTAACTAACATTGATGTTTTGTTTTTTATTCTAGCATTGATGCTTTAAAGGGGATGAACATAGAGATGCAACATCTCTGACAGTATTTCAGCATTGACAGTGTGTTGTGCTGTAGCATGCAGTATGGTTAGCAGCAAAAACTCTCTCCAGATGGAGAGTCCTGTTTGAACGCCCCCTAGAAATGAGTCTGAACAGGGTCTAGTCGACTAATTGTCCAGAAAATCCAATGACTAGTCTATTTTGAAAAGATTTAGTTTTGCACATCCTTAATTAGTAGCTGCAAATAAGAGAGAAATGTGCTTGTGTTCTGAATGCAGAGCTGGGAAGCATGACTGAAAAACATATTTGTGTCAAAATCAACCCTGCATCTCCACCCTCCTTCTGGTCTACTTCTGAAGTGGGTAAGGACGACTCCTCTTGTGTGGTTCCTGTTATGGTTTCTCACAAAGAGACTTGAGAGATACTGTTTGTGTGAAACAGAAAAAGGGGATGTTCTAAAGCTCCCCAATCATAACAAATCAGTGGTTTAACCTCCGGCACCCGGCTAAGCATATTACTGTCATTTTCCACAACTTGTCCCTCACAGCTAACAACCTCCAATTAGCAAATCCCGCTGTGCGCATCTCTTCCCTGATGGCAAGCAACTGTGACAGGCCGAGAAATTTTAAGTTCTGCATGTTAATCAACTGTGCTCTAGCAAGTTGGGCTACCGTCAAAGTGCTTAGAGGGGATATACATATTCAAGGCACCCTACAACATCTGAGACACAAAAAAACAATCACAAAAGGAAAACAGGCCTACAGCAAAATGCAGCGCCTCTGAGTTTCAAGCAGTTGGCAGACAGCTAACAATTAACACAACAGGCTAACAGATGGATGGAACACAGTGTGCTTGGTTTAAACCCTCTATTGTGGAAAATAAATAATAATTGAAATAATAACGGCACAGTGTAAATGTAATGTAATAACCTTCACTTGCTATTAGAATTATCGTAAATACGAGTGTCCTACATGGAAAGATGTAGAACACCCATCAAGTCGTGATTACGACTGGGATCCACTAAGGTAATATTGATAAAAAAAATTTCGATTTGGAAGGAGACATAAACTTTCAACATGGCAAAGGAGAGTACGGTTTCTGTAGTAAATGGTTTTATTTCTATTTCTAAAAGCTGCTCCCTTGTTACTTTTTGCTGTTTTGTTTATAAACAGTTTTGTATATCAGTAACCAATGTACATTGCAAATTATAAATAACTGCTTGACTAAAATGTATTTCAGTGTCAAAATAAGAGTTCCCCATGAAATATGCAATATCCTATTCTTTCTGACAATAAAGTTTTTGACTGAGACAAGTAATTAATAGTAATTATGGCTTCAGAAGTAGGATAATTCTGATAGCACATGACAAAACATGAATTGTCCTTGATCTTTTGAAATAAAAGAGTTAAATGTACCAAGAAAACATTCTCTTACACTACATTTAAACATTTGGCAGATGCTTTTATCCAAAGTAAAATTCTGTGCATTTGGGTTATACATTTGATCAATCTATGCATTTACTAGGAACTAAACCCATGTCCATGGCAATTTAAACTATGTTCTACCAGTTGTAAAATTTTAAATTGTAAAAAAAATTTAAAATGGCAAAAACGCTTGTGAAACACATTTCAATGTTTACAGTCACAATCACAATGTAATACAGGCTTTGCTAACAGTGTTGGGTGTAATTAGATTACAAAGTAATTAGTTATTTTAATCAATTTACTTTTTTAATTAAAAAAGTAGTGTAACGCTAAGTGAGTTTACTCCATTAAAAGTCCAAGTACCTTGCCAAAAACATACTTTAGTGAAAGTAAAAAGTTATTCACATTTATTGTACTTAAGTATTAAAAAAGTAACAAATAACTTTTTTCCCTAGCTAGTATTAAATGAATAAATATAATTTATATATTATATTTATTAATTGAAATGAATAAATAACATTTAAATTAAATTGTGCAAGAGTTAAGCCATTTTATTATACAGCTCTCTGAAATACTCGATTTGTATTGGTCAATTGCTCCATAACAACCACACACCTGGGGATTTAGGCTAGACATGTCGGACTGTTCATCTGGGTTCTGCAAACCATCTCTACTGCTTCTCGGATCACTGTGTGATCTCTACAATTAAGCTAATAAAATAATTTCAACTCGAATCAATGCTTCATGTGTATTTATTTATTTTTATATTTTTATATTTTTGCAAGTAGTCTTGTAGTAAGTAGGCTGAATAATGAGGAGTCAGACGGTAATTTTTACTGAATTACATAATTTCAACACAAAAAAATATTTTATGTAATATGTGGAATAATGTACAGTCAGCCAGTTGTTATCGCAAAATAAACCCCCTTCAGGGTAATACAAGACACCTCTGCTTCACGTTGGGGTTTCTTGTGTGATAACGACCAGCTGACTGTACATTATCCCTCAATTATCACTGTTTCTGACACTCACATAAAACAGTCGGACTTCTCCCCTTAGTGGAGGTCGTGATGAACTTTCATTTTACTCGATTGTATTCTTTGCTTCGAAATAAATGCACTTGAGCATGCATTTCTTTGAGTAAAGATGGGAGAATATTTAGAATTTAAAATATTGCAAACCCAAATATTTATACATTTCTATATTTATATTATATATTAAACAACTTTGGCTAAACTGTTTTCTGTTCATGTGATCAGAGATGAATTGACCCGTCAAACATTAAAACCTCTTTGTTGTTTTTTTCTACTCTTTTACAGGGTTCGTGCAAGGTCCTTGAAATGTTTAAAGTGCTTGAAATTAGCTTTTAGAAATTTAAATACTGGAATAGCTGGAAAATCACCTTTTTTTACTTTTCTGTGTAATGGGCCTCATTCATGAAACACAAGCAGAAAATGTTTTTGTTTAAATCATTTGTAAAGCCAGTCTGATGTAAATTTTCGGATTCACGAAAATTCTCGTATTTCTAAACGTTAGTCGGTACGGACAAAATTTATACCTGCTCCCAACCATGTGTAAATCGTGCGTAAGACATCTGAACCTGTTGTCATCTTTCAGGCAAACTTCCATGACTACATTTTAATAGAAGTAAAATTAAATAAGTAATGAAAAAAAGTACTACTAATTAAATGAAATTAACCTTCAAATATAAATTAAATAATAATACAAAAAATAATAAAAGCTTTTATTTAAAATGCTTTTTTTATGCTTGCATTTATTTGCAAGTATAGTCTTTTCCCAAATCTGCTTATCGTTTTTCCAGCTTTGCGTGGGGTGAAACGTTCATGGAAGGAAGCAGTTTACATTCGATTTTCTTGAAAAAAAAATAAAAAAAATAATGCCCTCTAATGTGACTGGCTGGACATTTAAAAAAATTATTATTTGATATGACCTCTATAATTTAGGTTTCATAATATAGTACAGGCATCTGTAAATCATGTTCAGTTGATGACACATGGTCAATGTTAATGCTGTTAAACCCATAAATGCACACATCATGGACAGGTGCATACACAATACAATGGGGTAAAAAATAAAAAGCCTGCACACTGTCGTATAGCTTGCAAATCTGTAATATCTTACAGTGTTTCGGTCAAAGAACTTATTCAGGCATTCTATCAATTTCTTTAAAAAAAATCCTGTTTCAAGAGAATTATATTACTATTACAGTCTTGAATTTACCATGGTTAAACTATACTGTATTACTGCAGTGAAATGGTTAATTTTTGTAAGGGTAAACAAAACAGAAGTCTAATCATTTTCTGTTAAGGCAAAAAAATTAAATAACAATAATGACAAAGTATTATTTTAAATTACCCATTTTATCCAAAGTAATCGCAAAAAAAAATATTTAACAGAATTATCTGTATCGGTATTGGTATCGGATCGAAAAGAAAATAAGTGGTATTGCCCATCCCTACTCTGTACCTCATGTGGACCTTATTATTTGCATACAAATCACAATAATTGTGACAAACAAAGACAACATATTAAGTATAAGCTGAGCTCTCAGTTTAAAAGTTTAAAATAGTAAACTGCAAGTCTATAATATAAATAATATATGATTTCACCCAATTCCATATATACGATATACAGAAGTAAATACTTTTGTAGATTTGAGTCAAAGGTAGGCTTATTGGCTCCTTTATGAATACATAAAAACAGTGTCCTACCTGTCTCTGCTGTGCCAGTTTGAAACTGATTCCCGCACCATGCTGATTGAGTTGAGGCCTTTGACTTAGGGGCTTAGCTTGTAGGCAGGGTGAAGGCTGAATGGGCAGCTGGCAGTTCTGAAAGAGCATGGCTTGGCCTGCTGTAGATGTCAGCTTCTGTTGCATGGTTACTTTGTTTGGTGTAACAGCCATAAGGGACATCTGTTGGTCTGTGGTAGAAGGTGGTGCTTTAGGGCTGAAATGTAGCAGTGGCTTACTGCCGAGAACCTTTGAGTCGATGTGATGGGAGGGATTGACTCCATTTGGCTTGAGAAAGCAGTTGGGTATGCCTTTGGCCTGACCAGTACTCTGAGAGCTGATTCTCTGCTGAGAAAGTGATGCGTTATTGGGAATGGTCTCCTGATTGAAAGTAGTAGGGGCTTGATGAACACCCAATGCTGAAGACCAGTTTCTCACCCCTTCTGCTTGACTATGTTGGTGGGTATGAAGCATAGAGTTGGGCTGTTGTTGATTAGCAGCCATTTGCTTCAGCTGCTCAGCATGTGACATCTCAGGCCATGCTGGAAGGCCTCTAGATGAACCCCCAGTAGGTACCTGACCATGAATCATCTGACCTGAAGTGATTGGTGAGGTGTATAAAGATGTGTTGGCTATGGAGAAAGAAGGTCCAGCAGAGGACGATCTTAACTGTGCAGATCCTCCAGCCATCTGGCAAAAATCTGGTGAGTACTCTGTCTTGATTGGCTTATCTAGGTGAATACAAGGAGGAGCTGCACCAGCTGAACTGGGTCGGCCCAGATCCAGACCAAAGTCTTCATGCATCTTTAGCATGTTTTCCAGCTCTAGATCAGTGATGATTGATGGCACTGACTTGGTGAGTTCATCAAACAAGTCCTGGAGCTCTGGGTCGATCTGTCCATTTCCTTCCTCTTTGAAGTCAAATGTCAACATGGCAGGATCTGTCGATGATTGGCCGCATGTCTGAACCTCAGTTGGTTCTTTTTTCATATCCCTCAAAGTAATGTTGAAGAGATCGCTGCTAACTCCATGGGGCATCATGAAAGTGTCCTTCCTTCTAAGCAGATTACACTGGGCGGCATCACCAACCAAGCTTTGAGACTGCCCTGAAGCCATAGCACAGGAACCAGGTCGAAATGAGTTGGGTTCCATACGCAGGCGCTTGAAGTTGGATACCGAGACCCCACAAGAGAGTCCATTCTGCTTGGGATTGCATCCAGGAGATTGTGCTTCAATCTTTCTCCTCAGCCCCTGCTGAAAGTACACAAAAAGGAGAATTAACAGGGAATTTTACTGAACTTGAGATGTTTTAAGTGAGGTGACAGAAATGTCTGATCAGAGACAGCAGATATTGCAGATATCGTCAAAATAGTTCTTCAAAAGCCTCTTGCTTTCCACAGCCAAAATTAGCTCATTTTCTGCTCAACCGAGATTCAAGAACACATAATGTAACAAGACCATCCCTATCTAATTAATGAACTCTTATTAAAATAGTCTTTGATGTTTCAAGCCAATTAAAACTATGATGGGATTCTAAATATTAGTGTATTAAGAAATGTGTTCCAAGGATGGATTATCTTTATGTAAATTGATCCAGTTTTGTAATTTGCAGCCAAGACTCTTTAGCCTTCTTCAGTTAACCATTTTGCATTTGAAAAGAGACTTATAAGATGTAATATAGAAAGTTTATGATTTCCCCTGACAAGGTATCACCTGCAGATGTAGATTAGATTCATGCTTACTAAGAATGTAAATTATGTCCTAGACACAGACAATCTACCTTACATCATTAATATCTCTGAATTCCTTGCTGAAAAGACCATCTTAGACTGGCTTGAATTTCCAAGCTGATTTATGCTGGCTGATGCTGGTCTAGCAGGTGGACCAGCATAGCCATGCGGTTCACCAGAAGGCAAAAAAAAAACATAAAAATAAAACATTTGTTGAAATAGCATGGACTTTCTGATAAAACAGGTTAACAGAGAGTGGCTTGCTGGTTAAGCTAGTTAAGAAGACTGGTAAAGGACCAGCATTCCAGAACCATAACATATGCTGATGACCAGCAAAAAACATTTCAACTAGACTATCGGCTTATTATAAGCAGGTCTGTGCTATATAACATGTAATAATAAAAAACATTTAAAAAAACATATTTTTTAAAACCTGCTATTAATTGTGCAGAAACATTTAACCATCTAATAGACAGATCTGTTAGACAAAAGAAGGCTTCCCCTTTTTTGTATGAAATACATTTTCCACTGTTGGATTGCAGTAAAGATAGCAGCATTTTCCTTGTGTGAAATGGTTCCCTTTGTTCTCCATGTCTACATTTATGTAAATGAGGCATGCATGCATAATGATTCATAAGTCCTGTTTAAGTAGCTTTATAGCTGCAAAATATATATAGACATAGAATATATAGAATACATTTTACTCAGTTTTCAAGGACAGTGGAGGGATATGTTACTATACTGTACAAATGTTTTGTCAGATAACCTAAAATTGTAGTCACATCTACTAAAAAAAATAAATAAAAAATAAACATAAGATGAAGCAATTAACCTGAATACATTGGGTTAACCAAATAAAAGTTCTTTTTAAGGATCATATCAGAATTTACTCACCTCTTGACTTTCTTCTGGGATAATTTGTACATAAAAAATGTACAATTGCATTAAATAATCACTGAAGCTGCCAAGCCTAAAACATGATGCAAAAGTGCCATTAAAGTAAGATAAATGTGGTCCATACAACTTATGTGTAACATAAAAATCATAATTAGTTGACTTTACTCAATTGATCGAGTAAACTTGTCCCCTTAATTATATTGAGTAATGTTGTCTTCAAAACTTATGTAATTAAGATAATATACAGTAGTTCATATACATAATCAAGTTCAATTAAGTTTATAATTTGGTGTTCATATACTGTAGAATTAACTTAACTATTTAAGTTAAGGTAACTACAGGTGCTGGTCATATAATTAGAATATCATCAAAAAGTTTATTTATTTCAGTAATTCCATTCAAAAAGTGAAACTTGTATAATGTATACATTCATTCCACACAGACTGATATATTTCAAGTGTTCATTCCTTTTAATTTTGATGATTATAACTGACAACTAATGAAAACCCCAAAATCAGTATCTCAGAAAATTAGAATATTGTGAAAAGGTTCAATATTGAAGACACCTGGTGCCAAACTCTAATCAGCTAATTAACTCAAAACACCTGCAAAGGCCTTTAAATGGCCTCTCAGTCTAGTTCTGTAGGCTACACAATCATGGGGAAGACTGCTGACTTGACAGCTGTCCAAAAGACGACCATTGACATCTTGCACAAGGAGGGCAAGACACAAAAGGTCATTGCTAAAGATGCTGGCTGTTCACAGAGCTCTGTGTCCAAGCACATTAATAGAGAGGCAAAGGGAAGAAAAAGATGTGGTAGAAAAAAAGTGTACAAGCAATAGGGATAACCGCACCCTGGAGAGGATTGTGAAACAAAACCCATTCAAAAATGTGGGGGAGATTCACAAAGAGTGGACTGCAGCTGGAGTCAGTGCTTCAAGAACCACCACGCACAGACGTATGCAAGACATGGGTTTCAGCTGACGCATTCCTTGTGTCAAGCCACTCTTGAACAAGACACAGCGTCAGAAGCGTCTCGCCTGGGCTAAAGACAAAAAGGACTGGACTGCTGCTGAGTGGTCCAAAGTTATGTTCTCTGATGAAAATACATTTTGCATTTCCTTTGGAAATCAAGGTCCCAGAGTCTGGAGGAAGAGAGGAGAGGCACAGAATCCACGTTGCTTGAAGTCCAATGTAAAGTTTCCACAGTCAGTGATGGTTTGGGGTGCCATGTCATCTGCTGGTGTTGGTCCACTGTGTTTTCAGAGATCCAAGGTCAACGCAACCGTCTACCAGGAAATTTTAGAGCACTTCATGCTTCCTGCTGCTGACCAATTTTATGGAGATGCAGATTTCATTTTCCAACAGGACTTGGCACCTGCACACAGTGCCAAAGCTACCAGTACCTGGTTTAAGGACCATGGTATCCCTGATCTTAATTGGCCAGCAAACTCGCCTGACCTTAACCCTATAGAAAATCTATGGGGTATTGTGAAGAGGAAGATGCAATACGCCAGACCCAACAATGCAGAAGAGCTGAAGGCCACTATCAGAGTAACCTGGGCTCTCATAACATCTGTGCAGTGCCACAGACTGATCGAATTCATGCCACGCCGCACTGCTGCAGTAATTCAGGCAAAAGGAGCCCCAAATAAGTATTGAGTGCTGTACATGCTCATACTTTTCATGTTCATACTTTTCAGTTGGCCAACATTTCTAAAAATCCTTTTTTTGTATTGGTCTTAAGTAATATTCTAATTTTCGGAGATACTGATTTTGGGGTTTACATTAGTTGTCAGTTATAATCATCAAAATTTAAAGGAATGAACACTTGAAATATATCAGTCTGTGTGGAATGAATGTATACATTATACAAGTTTCACTTTTTGAATGGAATTACTGAAATAAATCAACTTTTTGATGATATTCTAATTATATGACCAGCACCTGTAGATGCAAGTAGACTTAAGTAGACTTCTACTGAAGGTGACTTGTAGACTCAGATTTGCTATTTAAATATTATTGTTTCAAATTAATCATTTTATATACAATTTAGATGATACAATAACACAGCTCAAATTATTAAGAATATTACATTCGATGCCATGTTAATCATTAATTAAACTTAATTCTCCACAAAATACTTTAAGAGATTTTACAGCTTTTTAACATATATAACATATTATCATCTCCTCCCGGTGCCATGTGTGTATTATTTGTATTTGTATATTAACTTGTAGCAGCCAATCATACTGTATTTCAAATGAAGCAAAAATGAAATTAAAGTGAAATTGGAGTGCTTAAAACAGGTGTGCTCACACATCTATGGAATGAGATTTACTTTTTTTTATAATGTTATTAAAGCAAGATCTACCATGCACAATATATATGTAAGCAGTGTTGTCACAATACTAAAATTTCAGTAGTTGTCAGTGAGATATGATGATTCTCGATACCAATATCAATATAACAAATAATACTACAAATGTGTTCATTTTGTAAGTACCGTTTCAAGTTCTCAAGTCAGTAATAAAATAAGAACAAAGAAACAAATTAAAACAATTGATAACAATGATAAAAGATTTTAACAGTTGTATCAATTATTCAAGTAATCAAGAAATAAATTATATATGACCTAAACCTTCACTGTGTGATTATAAATCATTGATGCTTTTTTAGAGCTACTAACATTGTCCAGCCAAGAGCAAAAAGAGGTTTTCTCATTTCCTTGTTATTGTTCAATTAACGATACTAGAAAGTGGCAGATCTAATAAAGTTGTAAATAGAATTGTTTTCAGCCATATTGGGTGTAAAAGTGCGAAGATAAATTATTGTTTATTTAATCTACCTTCCAACCAAAACCCAAATCAGTAGAGACAAAATACAATGTTAGGTATAAAAAGGCAAACTCCTTATCACGTTCATGATTGTTTATACAAACAGGATTATCTTCTTGTTTGAATGGGGCTCGAACTTTGGTCTCACGTGCAACTGACACAACATGCCACCAGTCATGCCACGAGGGAAAGTAACAGCTGTGGAGCTGGTGCAAATATGTCTGATGGGAGATAGGGCATGTCAGTGAGCAGGCATACTATTGCCGATACTAGGGTACCAGAACTTTCGGAAAGAGCATGCCGAATTCCCGTGTGATCATGTTGATCAGGCTGTTAATACCTCGCCAAGATAATCACTAATAATGGCTAATAATGGCAATGTGAGTGTTACAGTGTACTTTTGAGGAACAGATTGAAATTAAATTTGCCATTCACTGAAAATCTTGACATCCACCCTAGCTCTCCTTGGTGCATTCTTGGGAGTTAATAAGAAAACTGGCAAGGCCAACACAAAGTTAAATTTCAAAAGACTTGAAATATATAACATAAGTACATACATAAATCTTCATCTTTTACGTTTTTAATTGCATGTAACAGAGAGAGAGAGAGAGAGAGAGAGAGAGAGAGAGAGAGAGAGCAGTAAATAGTTTTTTACATGGAAGATGTCAAAGTCATGTGTTTGGAACAGCATGGGGGTGGGAAAATTATGACATAATTTTATTTTTGGCTAAACCTTTAAGGTAACATCTGTTTTTATAGTGGAGCGTGATGGGAGAAATAAAAAAAAAAAAATTGCATCTGTCCAAAACCACCTTGTGATGAGGAGGAGGGCGTGGCCAGGCCGTAACGATGGACTTCTGGTCACACACCTTAACCAACATTATTTTAGACCATCAGCAATATTGCCTGCACATGGATATGCATAGCTATTCAAACACCATCTGACATTATTGCTCACAGAGAGAGATGTGTGTTGAACTCAACATCATTATCAATGCATGGATGGGTGACTGTGGTGCAGTTTTCACTGTAGCGTTAAATTGGAGGCCTTTCCATTTACTGGAAATATTACTGGGCTGGGATGTTTTATGCATACAGGACTGGGAAAGATCCAAGTTCCCCCCTCCCTTACTCACTCTTTCTCTCAGTAGCCAGTGTGATGTTTAGATTGGCTATGAATGGCATCATGGCCTAATTACTTTTTTCAATGTCTGGCTCACTCAGGTTACAAATAGGTTGAACAAAAATGAACAGTTCACCCCAAAATGAAAATTCTCATTTACTCACCCTTATGCCTTACTAGATGCTTATGACTCTCTTTCTTCTTCAGAACACAAAATAAGATTTTTAGAAGAATATTTCTGCCTGTAGGTCCATGCAATGCAAGTAAATGTTAACCAAAACCTAAAATCTTCAAAAATCACATAAAGCCTGCATAAAATTAAGACTCCTCACAGCTGAAGTGATGGCATTTTTTGAAGTTGGCAAATTTCTGATTCACCTTCTTGCCATTTTGAAACCAGCAAATTCCATCCTAGAGTCTCACCATGGTGCAGTGCAGCTGAAGTACTACAGGCATCTCTTAGTGCACTGAGAAATCTCAGAGAAAATGACAGTCAATTACAGCAGTAATTCACTGGCATGTCTACTGATGAGCCCTCACCAAACGTCTAAGGACTATTAATCCCTTCTATGCTGACTGTTATTTTATCACCCATAGTTCAAGAAGGGCAGTCAGGCTCTGAATGTTCCACTGAAGCTCTAAGGCGACAGATGTTAAACATTGTTGATACAGCTGTATTAGAGATGGAAAACAGGTTTTCCACAAAGAATTTAGAGCTGATGCAAGCCCTCTCATGTTCGATGCCAAAATCCAACACATTTCTTGACATTCAGCTGCTTTTAGCCTTTTTGTAGTCTTGCAGGGGTTGCAAAAAGTGAGCTGCATAGTGAAATTCTTGTTGCCAGACCAATGCTGAACAAAAACTGCGCTATGTTCAACAATGCTAACATCTCCTCCCAGTGCCATGTGTGTATTATTTGTATTTGTATATTAACTTGTAGCAGCCAATCATACTGTATTTCAAATGAAGCAAATATGAAATTAAAGTGAAATTGGAGCGCTTAAAACAGGTGTGCCCACACATCTATGGAATGAGATGTACTTTTTTAGAATGTTATTAAAGCAAGATCTACCATGCACAATATATATGTAAGCAGTGTTGTCACAATACCAAAATTTCAGTAGTTGTCAGTGAGATATGATGATTCTCGATACCAATATCAATATAACAAATAATACTACAAATGTAATCCAACACATTTCTTGACATTCAGCTGCTTTTAGCCTTTTTGTAGTCTTGCAGGGGTCGCAAAAAGTGAGCTGCATAGTGAAATTCTTGTTGCCACACCAATGCTGACCAAAAACCTCCAACTGATGTTGACTGTTCGGCTGTTTGGAAACTCTTGCTTGGTCTTCATAAACTGCATGTGTCTGCCCTGGTCATGGGCGTTTCTATTGCTTCATGTGAGAGCTCATTCTCCACTCTGGCAAGAATTTTTACACCGTTTTGCCGCACAATGCTTCACGAGAGGAAAAAAACTTTTAGCTCATGAAAAATCAATAACACATGAACTGGACAAGGAGTTTGTGACTGAATTTACTAAAACAAGCAGAAAGCTAATGTTGTAAATATTATACTAGTGATATCAATAGTTCGATGCACAGTCTTGGACCTGCACCTGTTGTGATAAAATTTACAGTTACTAAATTGTTACAAAATCTGTTATAGAGGACAATAAATTAATATTAAAAACAGAAAAATAAATAAACAAAAAGAAACACTGGCCAATATTTTTAAAATCTGACAGTTTGAAAGTTAAGTTGACAGATGTATGTCGATAGTTTAGATAGATAGGAGCCGGGCCTTCACAGTGTAATAGCTAGGGTTAGGGGTTTGTTCAAATGAGCAATAGCAATAGTTATACTTATCTTAGCAAACACCACTAATGATATTGTGCTTTTACAAAAAAAAAAAAAACAGCCTAAAGCTGACATGATCCAACCCATTCTTCAAAACAGAGTAGCACTTTACGATTAGCCAAGATTTTATTCAAGGTCAGTGTATCTTTCTTTGCTGGGCAAACATTTCAAAACTCTTTGCAATCCATAAAAATTATTTATATGAGGGGATGAAACAGTTTTGCAACAGTTCAGAATCTTTCTTCAATTACCTAACTACTGTAAACAGCAGTAGTTTCTCTACCCTTCGTCCACATTCAAAGTAGGGCTAAGCAATATAATGAAAGAAAGAAAAATACTCTGCCTATGTATATGGAAATATAAACATTAGATGTACTATTTTATATTTATTATTAATATTTGATTGATATAATTATTATTATTTATAAATAAACATCCCATGAAATATTTTTCAAAGCAGAATACAATTTTCTTTTACAAAAAAGACATATTTCATCAATGTGATCTTTAGGGGGCCCCAGGGCGAGTTTAATGTCTCTTTCGGGGCTCGAGATCAAGATAAGCACTCGATCGCAGCATCAGAGAGCGGGCCGGCATGGTCGGACGCGGAGGACTCAGGTGGGTTCCCACCTTCAGGTGCGGTCGCCCAGTCTGAGGCTCTCTGAGGCTGATGCAGAGCTGACTGCCATGCTTGCCCGGGCCGCTGCGAGTGTCGGGCTCGAGTGGAACCCTCCACCCTGCCCTGAGCCCTCGTGGTATGCTTAGAGCGCCACTCACAGCAATGCCCCACCCCGGTTCCATTCTTCCCAGAAGTGCTTGAGGAGCTCACAAGGTCGTGGCAGGCACCTTTCACTGCCCGGACCCAGCTTGAGAGCTCCTCCACTCTCACTACCCTCGATGGTGGGATAGCCAGGGGGTAAACGGAGATTCCTTAGATGAGCGACCCACGGGTGAGAAGACCCGTTGTAAGTTTGGAGGTTGTGCACAGACCACTCCATCCCCCGGTGGAGAGCAAGGAGGAGAATCTTTTGTTTCTTTTTGTGTTCATTTCGCTGCATGCCCTTTCAAACACTTTCAAAAAATAGCAGTTTCCTCACTCCATATGTCACACACACTGTGTTTACGGCCATCATTGTCACGACTGCCGTGCATCGTACATTCAAGGCCGTGGCGTTACGAATGTGGTTTCCCCGACTTCGCGCACCCAGCTGCAGCACACACACGCTCAGGGGCGGCTGTCCCCCTCCACCTTGAAGGTATACATGGCCGCTATAGCGGCACACCAAGTCATCTTTGATTCTGACTTATTATTTGATAAGCAGATAAATGCTGTTGTTAAAGGTTTTTTTCATCTAAGGTCCATTGCTAAATTAAAACAGTTTTTCTCACAGAAGGACTTGGAAATAGTGATTCATGCTCTTATTATATCACGGCTGGATTACTGCAATGCCTTATATGTGGGTCTGTCTCAATCTTCTTTCTCACAAAGTAGTCCAAAATGCAGCAGCTAGACTTCTAACAGGTACCAAGAAACGAGAGCATATTACCCCAGTTCTTGCTTCCCTACATTGGCTACCAGTTAGCTACAGAGTTCATTTCAAGGTTGTGCTGTATGTTTATAAGGCCTTGCATGGTCTAGCCCCTCAGTACATTGCCGATTTACTTCATATACATTCGGCACCTAGGTCTCTTCGATCATCAAATAAGTTACTCCTCTCTGTTCCCCGATCCCGTTTGAAAACCAAAGGTGATCGGGCGTTTATGGTGGCGGCCCCCAGGATGTGGAATGCACTACCATTTGTCGTTAGGTCTTCTTCCTCATTGCCTATATTTAAATCTAGATTTTAGACAAATTTTTTCTCTCTAACTTATACTGTTGGTTGAGAATGACTTATACTGTTGAAAAAAAATGAACAGTTTTTTGTGTAGGTTTTATAATGTTTTATTAATTTTGTTCTTTTTTAATATTTTATAAGTCTGTTTAATCTCTGTTATTAATGTTTGCAAAGAATTGTACAGCACTTTGTTTACAACACTTGTTGTAAGGAAGCACAACCTGATCATCAGGTTCGCTAGAAGGTTGAATCCTCATAGACCACACATCGTGCCCTCTTGGGATCTCTCTGTGGTCATGCTGGGCATATGGAGAGCCCTGTTTGAGCCTTTGGAGTCAGTTAAGGTAAAGGCCCTCTCCCTGAAGATGGCCCTCCTGACTGAGCTCACTTCCATCAAGAGGTTTGGGGAACTGCAGGCATCCTCTGTCAGCGATGCATGCCTGGAGTTCAGTCCGGCATACCCTCACATGGTCTTGAGACCCTGACCTTGGCTATGTGCACAAGGTTCCCACTACTCCTTTTAGGGACCAGGTGGTGAGCCTGCAAGTGCCCCATTTTAAACTCCAAATATGTAAATAAGAGTGTTGTTTATCTTCATCAAAGCAAGTTATATTTCAGTTTCAAATGTTTTGTCATACAACATAATATCAACATGAAAATAGCAAGTTATGACTCCGGCTCCAGTCATGATCACACACAGGCAATGTCTAGCTAAAATTGGGAGATTCAGCCACCAGAAAAGCAGTGCCAGAACACGACTGACATAATGTATTCTTTTGCAAATTGTAAGTTTCAACCACAGATGTCACTTGAGAGCACAATGTTACATAATGCAGCTTTAACAAATGTAACCTTATATTTGTTTTTTACATTTTCATTTAAGTTGTTTTAAAGAAGCAGATCAAAACATAAAACCTTGTCAAGCCACATAAATAATGGAAAGTAATGGATCTAATCTAACTTACTGTATAACCCTAATAAACTTGCAAGTCATCCCGCACCATTTGTGTGACATGGATGATATTATTCTATATTATTAATTTCATATACAGTAGACTTGTATCTCAGATATACATTCACCGACCATTTTATTAAGTTCACCTATTCACCTACTTATTCATGTGATTACCTAATCAGCCAATTATATGGCAGCAGTGCAATGCATAAAATCAAGCAGATATGGGTAAGGAGCTTCAATTAATATTTGCATCAAAAATATGATATCAGTGATTTAGACTGTGGCATGAATGTTAATACCAGATGGGCTGGTTTGATTATTTCTGTAACTGTTGAATCCCTGGGATCTAGTCTCTAGAGTGTATAGAGAACGGTGTGAAAAAAACAAAAAACATCCAACGAGCAGTTGTTTTGTTGCCAAAAACAGCTTGTTAATGACAGAGGTCAGAGGGAATGTCCAGATTGGTCCAAGCTGACAGGAAGGTGGCAGTAACCCAAATGACCACACATTTCAGTGCTATGCAGAAAAGCATTTCTGAACATACAAGTCAAACATTGAGGCAATGGGCTACAGCAGCAGAAGACCCCTCCGGGTACCACTATTGTCAGATGAGAACAGGAAACTGAGGCTGCAGTGGGCCTACCATCTGTGTACCTCAGCATAATGGTATCACGGTTTAAGGGTCACAGTTTCAGTACAGTTTGGTATTTTCTTTGTTCAGAAAAAAAATATTACTGCCAAATCCAAAGATTAATCTATTTGGTTAACACTTCAACAGGTTTTCCCTTAAATAAAAATAATTGTTTTACAACAGTAACCATAGTTTAACCATGGCATTTGTAGTAAATCATCGTAACTACAATATAAACATGGTTACTGTCATGGTTACAATATTGTACCAGTTAAATGAATGGCAAGGAGGAGGTGGGAACTGGATGAACAGTCAATATAAACATTTAATGTAAAACTCAACTTAAAACAACATAAAATGTAAGACACAGACACACACAATGTGGCCGCGTGCGTCTCTCTCTCTCTCACACACTGGTGTCTCCGGCTCCCCTTTATCTCGCTCTCATGCTGATCAGCTGATTCAGCACTAGCCGTGTACCCTCACGGCCTGGCCACACCCTCCTTCTCGTCGTCACACTCCTCCCCCACCCGATTCAGATTCAGGCCGGGGCACCACCGCACTGACTTACAGAAGTCATAGTGGAATGCACAACAACTATGTCCCATTTGAGAGAGAACCCCAGTAACACTCATTTATGCTTTAAGAAGAAGTCATGTGTGACATTACCTTTTACATTCCTTCGCCAGATTACATAAGACATTTTTATCAAATATTAACACGGTGACACAGATAACTACCAACACCAAGATATGACATATTATGGCAAAGAGGAGCCTGATGGTAGTTTTTGCATGCCAATCAAATTTTAAATGGTCTAATAATTCTACCATGTCCATTTTGGCAGAGGCTACAGAGAAACAGTGCCCTCTATTCATTGGAAATCCTCATGACAGAGCTACAAGTGATCTGAAAATAGATTTTCTGATTAAGCTTTAATGAGCTTAGAAGCTCTGGATCACTTTGAATGTGACTCCTGGAAGGAGGAGAAGAAACAGCTCTCAGCACAAACTGTGTGAAGGCTTGGAGATATCACACATATGACATTACTTCTGTTAGAAAAGAACACAGAGACGGATTAATATTATAAAGCAACATTGCTCCATTGGGGCACACAAGTCAGTGTGCTTTAGGTCATCCTCATATTAGATTAAACCTACAAGGATTCAGCTCAAGAACAGGAGTAAAATGGAAATTAGTAACCAAAATCATTATTAGCTGGACCAGCCTGAAAAATTATGCTTTGTTGTTGCTGTTTGCATGATTTGAGCTAATAAATCAGCTAATAAATCATAATTTGTGACACAAAGGATTTTGGTCAGATATTTTTGCTGATTTTAAATATTATATTTGAAAGACGAATTAAGTATTGCACGGCTTGTTGAGGAGATGTGTGCTATTATTATTCTAAGGAGTAATACTTTTTCATAGACTTATATTGAAGGAGAGACCATATCTATGCGGTGACCTTTTTGACTTGGGCTGTTAAGTAACCACAAAACAACCACCCAGAAAACCCACGTAAAACCACTTTACTACTTGTGGATTCACATCTCTACATGACATTTCAGCCTAATAACCCCACTGTCTCGGCAGATATCTCTGCCTGCATTTTCTGAGGTCTCTGCCAAGGCTGTGTTTCCCAAAAGCATCACAAGCTTAATCTGATCAGAGTCCATTGGCACCAATGGCTTCTACAATATATTTAGACTTATGATGCTTGTGGGAAATGCAGCCCTGGATGAAGGAATGCCACCTTCAGCTCAACCATGCCAAGACAGAACTCCTTGTGATCAAAGCCAACCCATCTGTTGACCACATTCTCAGCATTCATCTTGGTTCATGTATGGCAATCACAAGAGAGCTTCACCACAAATGACTCTTCAACCGCCTGGTCTTGCAGGTTTGCCCTTTACAACATGAGGATAATCAGACCTTTCCTCTCTGAAAATGCTATGTAGCTACTGGACCAAGCTCTTTTAATTTCAAGACTGGACTACTGCAATGCTCTGTTAACTGGCCTCCCAGCTAGCATGATTAAGAAGGAGATGGTCCAGAATGTGGCGGCGCAGCTGATCTTCAATTAACAAAAGAGGGCTCACGTCACCACCATTTAATTTCACTTCACTTGGCTTCCTCTAGCTGCCCGTGTCAAATTCAAGGTTTTGACTTTGAACTTCAAGACACCCAGAGGAACAGCACACTCTTCAACTCACTCCCCCAGCTCTATGTCACTCTCTGTGGTCAATGAACAAGTGGAGCCTGGTGGTCCCATCACACGGTCATTCACTTTCTCTATTCCACTATGGTGAAATACGCTTCCAACCTCCACCTAAACTGCTAAAACCATCTCAACATTCAAGAAACAGCTAAAAACACATCTCTTCCACAAGCACTTAACCAGTCCACAATAATGACACTTATTAATTATTTTTATAAAACAAAAACTTGTCTCATTACTCTGTTAGCTTCTATGCTACTCAAGCTACTCTTAGAAATTGCCAGTATGAAATTGCAGATATTGTTCACATTTGTAAGGTGCTTTGGATAAAAGCAACTGCTAAATGACTAAATGTCTTAATGTCTACTTGCATTTAGCATTGTTTTTCCCCTGCTATCCGCAACCCTATCAGAACAGACCTGCAACCCCTTTTTGGGTTGCAAACATAGAAAAGCAGCATAAATGTTATCCAACTCGAGTATTTTAATCCACATCTTCTGAAGTGATACGATCAGTTTTGGGTGATAAATAGATCAAAAAGTGACTCCGTTTAAACTATAGAATTTTGAAGCACAATTACACTTCCTCACTCTTGATGCATGCGTAGAGCATGTGTACATAAACAGTGCGTGTGTACAGCATTTTTAGCAAGCTAAAGTCAGGAGTCTGCAGATGTCAAGATTTATAGAATAATGTATTTGCTACATTTTTGTCAGTTTCTCATTATCACTACAGATACATGGAACTGCTTGAGTGATACCACTTGAGTCATGGACAGGGTTGAGGAGTAATGGAATACATGTAATGGGATTACATATTTAAAATACAAATATAAGTAACTGTATTGCACTAGTTACAATTTAAATAATTGGTAATTAGAATACAGTTACATTCAAAAAGTATTTTTATTACTGAAGAGATTACTTTGCATTTTATTGTCATTTGTTTCATTTAATATTTAGTCCTTTCAGACAGAAAACATATATACATGTAAATTATGCGATCGAAAGTGCATTTAAACAGCAGTGAAACACTTTCTTATGATGTGTTACATTCATATGAGCAGACAGAGAA
Organism: Moxostoma hubbsi; assembly: GCA_032164185.1. NCBI lineage: Eukaryota > Metazoa > Chordata > Actinopteri > Cypriniformes > Catostomidae > Moxostoma > Moxostoma hubbsi. The sequence goes on along the minus strand of JAVLUX010000030.1, from coordinate 8,573,900 downwards.
ATACGTAAGTTTGAAGTTTGGAACAGAAGAAATATAAATACATTTTGTGTAAACTGTTAGCTTTACGCTAAGCTAAAATGCAATTTCTAGCCATTTTACATGCGCGATCATATTTTTTTCTCAAGAATATTCACATTGTCTGCCTGGGTAGCTCAACGAGTATTGACACTGACTACCATCCCTGGAGTTGCAAGCTCGAATCGAGGGTGTGCTGAATGACTCCAGTCATTTTCATGTAAAAATATCTAAATATCTTTTTTTAAATCAATCTGATCTATCTTGTTTCAGAAACAACACTGCATAACATTTTTAGGTTTTTCAGAGAATGTATTTTTAACATGTGTATTTTGTCTTACTGTACTGGCAAAGTTTTTATAGTCAAAACAAGAGAAAAAATCTGCCAATGCTGAAAAAGTAATCCAAAGTATTTAGAATATGTTACTGACCTCGAGTAATCTAACAGAACACATTACAAATGACATTTTACAGCATGTATTCTGTAATATGTAGTGGAATACATTTAAAAAGTAACACTCCCAACCCTGCTTATGGATTAAATTTATGTCATTTTTGGAGCATGAAAGTGTTGGACCCCATTGAATTGCATTGTGTGGATATACCTTGCTGAAAAAAAAAAATGTTGTGTTTTGGGTGCTGGTGCCTTAGCATGAGCATCAGCACCAGGCTTTAAACTATCTTAACCAGCTTCATCAGAAAGAACATGCTGGTCAACCAGCTTCACCAGCTAAGTTTTACTGGGGAAAAGTATGGCTATGCTGGTCCACCAGCTAGACCAGCACCAGCACCAGCACAAACCAGCATAACATGCGGTTAAGCTGGTCTTTTTAGCAGGGTAAAAACATAGGGTAATTCATCTATTTTAATATCTTTGTTTGTGTTTTGCAGAAGAAAGAAAGTCATATGAGTTTAAATGATGAGAGAATTATAATTCTTGGTTGAACTACTCCTTTAAGAAGGCTTGTCCTTAGGTGACAGCAGAGCATGAATATATGTGCGTGTGTTTTGTGTGTGTGTGGTGGCAGCCAAGGAGCAGCATGCAGATTGTACGTTCCACTGATAGAGAGCGAGGAAGTGGCAGCAATCATCCTGGAAGCAGCTGTCAGACCTGTGGCACATCCTACTGGCTGTGCATGACTGTATTTGTCTTTGTGTCTGCCTGCCCGTGTACTCATCAAAGCTTACATATGAAAGTGTGAATAAGAGGGCAATATACTGCTCTATTTCCCCAATAATTTTTTTGTCTTATGTACCTCCTCAGTCCATTCAGTAAAACTCAAACCCCATAAGTATAGTAATGGATTTGATCTAACTTATAACCCTAATAATCTTGCGAGTCATCCCGCACCACTTGTGTTCCATGGATGATATCTCAAATCATAACAATTCTAGAGGAGAGCTGAGCTATTTCTTTTCAAAGCACACATTGTATTATTATATATAAATAATCTCATATACAGTAGACTTGTATCTCAGACATACATTCACCAACCACCTTTATTAGGTACACCTGTACACCTACATATTCATGTTATGATCTAATCAGCCAATCGTGTGGCAGCAGTGCAATGCATAAAATCAAGCAGATACGGGTGATCAGAATGGGGAGAAAAAATATACCAGATGGGCTGGTTTGAGTATTTCTGTAACTGGGATTTTCATGCACATCAGTCTCTAGGGTGTATAAAGAATGATGCGAAAAACAAAAACATCCAGTGAGCGGCAGTTCTGTGGGCGAAAACAGCTTGTTAATGTCAGAGGTCAGAGGGAATGGTCAAACTGCTCCAAGCTGACAGGAAGGTGGCAGTAACTCAAATAACAACAAGTTACAACAGCGCAGAAAAAACATTCTGAACATACAACACATAAATCATTGAGGCGATGGGCTACAGCAGCAGAAGACCCCTCCGGGTACCACTACTGTCAGCTAATTACAGGATACTGAGGTTGCAGATGGCACAGGCTCATCAAAACTGGATGGTAGACAATTGGAAAAACATTGCCTGGTCTGAAGAATCTCAATTTCTGCTGAGGTACACAGATAGTAGGACTACTGCAGCCACAGCTTTCTGTTCTTGGTTGACAGAAGTGGAACCCAACATGGTATTCTACTGTTGTAGTCCATCTGCCTTAAGAATCAACATGCTGTGCATTCTGAGATGCTATTCTGCTCACTACAATTGTACAGTGGGGTTATCTGAGTTACTGTAGCCTTTCTGTCAACTCGAAACAATCTGGGCATTCACAGTTGACCTCTCTCATCAACAAGGTGTTTTTGTCCACAGAATTTCCACTCAATTGCCACTCACTGGATGTTTTTTATTTTTGGCTCCATTCAGAGTGACCTCTAGCGACTATTGTGGGTTCATATCCCAAGAGATCAGCAGTTAAAGGAATACTCAAAGCAGCCCATCTGGCACCAACAATCATGCCATGATCTTAATCATGGAGATCACATTTTTACCCCATTCTGGTGATTGATGTGAACATTAACTGATGCTCCAGACCTGTATCTACATGATTTTATGCATTGGACTGCTGCCACACGACTGTCTGATTAGATAATCACATGAATAAGTAGATGTACAGGTGTACCAAATAAATGGTCAGTGCTTGTATATCAGAATTAAAATGTTTACATGGCGGACAATAAAAAAGGCCAAAAATTAAATGGGCCAGACTTATTTAGGAGGCATCTGAGACATATAGTATATAAACTGGAATATCATATAGCCCTTTTTCACTGAAATGGTGATGATTCACGTGCCAAGCCTGTGCTCTGCTTGTTCACGGCCGGGGCAATCTGGAGGCTTTCATAAGCCGGAATTGCTTTTCCACAAACTTCAGAACCAAACAGAGACATAATTGGTTACGTGACTACTTTACCTGCCAATAAACAAACATGTGACACGTCACAACAGTGTTTGTATACAGCTTTTACTTTGTTTTTGAGGACATATTTAAATTTACAGAGTAATGAATCCAACGTTATTACATTGCTTAAGATTGTCAGAGTAATTACAAAGTAATTACATTATTTTGTATGAACTTATGGCTTAACTTGCTAGATTCTGTAAACTGTAACAGTGGAATCATTATTAACACTGGTGCAGCAGATGGATATATATGGAGTTTTGCCAAGCATATAATATTATGTTTATGTCTTGATTGAGAATCCCTAAGTTTACTTAACAGATAGGCGCAATCTTCCTAAGTTAGTGAGTAGTTGGTCAAAAATCCCATTACTGAACAAAACAATGCACACTATAAGAGGACAACAGTGTAAGGAAAGCTATCAAAGTTGGCAAATATAATAACTTACTGAAATCTGCAGTAGAGGACATCACTGATTCTATGTTCATCTCAAGCGTGACTGGCTGAATTTAATGTCCCGGTCAGAGAGTAGGTTAGTCAGTGTCCTAGTCCAAAACATTGTTGCTCCATCCATGGTCACTTTTGTTTAGGTCCTTCTTACGTTCCCTGCACTCCCTTCAGTGTTTTTCAATTTATTTATGATTTGGTCAATTGTCTGATTGAAGCCATCATTTTGTGCCGGATCTCCTTGTAGACAATTTTTTTCCCCTTTGTAATCTCCCTATCTTGAATCTCCGTAAAGACCATACCGCCAGTAAAATGCTTGTTTTGTCCGAGTGACATTAATGCTTTTGATGTCTGATAATAATTTTTTACAATTTAAATTGTTTTTATCCACCTTTTTCCTGAACAGAAGTGTTCCACGATTCGACTGTTTTCAATTTCCGGTCTCCAGTATTTTCACTCACATCAGCATATATTCTTAGCAGTAATGTAATCTCAAAGGTATTACATTTATAAAAATGGTGAAAAAACATGTTTATAAAGTTGAGATGACCGTTTTTAATGAAAATGCATCACCTGAGTGTGTAGATGACATGAAGCGATGGTCCGAGGTTAGTTACTTAAATATAATTGATTACTTTGAGTTGTTATGACTGGCAACAACGGCACAAATAATTTTTTACTCCACAATAACCGAAAACAGGCATCTAGAATCATTATGGTCCAGTGGTTGCTCAGGAAAACAGTGGATAGAGTGAAGAAGTACTCTTTGCTGCAGACAGGAGCTACTGTTGTTGTTTGGGAAAAATTTGGTGACGAAACATTATCCCGCCCTGACGTAATCGGTTCCTGCGTGGAGACCAGCAAACTTTTGGGACCGGTGTCGAACCACGTTTTTGGCCCCGGATCAGCCATTTCTGTGGTGGAAACACGCAGAACAGTTTGAGAATTCGCACCAGCCTAGGAAAACATACCCAAACCATGTCAGTGGAAAAGGGCTATTAGAGACTTGGGAGTGGGCTCTTTAGATGGAAGCAACATCTTAGCAACCACCTAGCAACAACCTTAATACATTTTTTCTTTTGAAAATGTACAAATCTAGTACTCTTTTTCTTTTTCCACCCAAGACTACATACTTGAATGTGAATTGAACTCATGTAGCTTATAATTTTGAACAGTGCCCGCCAACTTTTTAGCCCTCTTGGTTCCAGTCAGGGGCGGACTGGGACTAAAAAGTGGCCCTGGAATTTTTGGCCCAGAGTGGCCCACCAAACACGGCCCAAAACACACATCATAACACACCAGCCCATTGATTCAATTTTTTGGCTCAATTTTTTTTTTTTTTTTTTTGCATCTGTATTGAATGCTAATCATGATAACGGGCCAAACCAGTGCAAAAATTGACATAATTTTTTAAACATATAAAACCACTGTAAATGTGATGAGTGGATTTTTTAGAAAAAGCACTAAAAATAAGTATATAAGTAACATGTCTGAAAACCTTTTTTTTCCCAATATACAGATGCTAGTTTACATACAAGGGAAAGTGTGTATTTTAGGTGCTATGACAAGTCAACATAAAGATCTTAATCACCTTTCAACTTTTTTCTAGAAGTGCAAATAAACTATTGACTTAGTTAATATGAGGTTGTGGAAACAAAATATGGTTACTTGTCTGTCGCACACTTCGACGTTGTGTCGAAGAAGCGACACTAGGGGTCTCTCTTGAGAGCCTTTCACATCTCTGATCTATGAGAAAAGGCCAATGAGAAATTGGCAGACAGAATTTGCATGACCCGTCCACAGACATATGGGTACAAAGGAAGGGAAATGCATCCGTTTCATTCAGAAATTTTCTTCGGAGCAGACTGGTTGTGTGAGCAGCGAGCTGCGATTCACAAAAACTGTTCCTCTCATCTCTCAGAGCGTATGCTGTTGGATCTACAGCGCATATTTGCGGCTTTCTCCTTCTCTGCACAGCAGTGCAGCTTTGCCCCTGGGTGCTTCAACAGCGCTTTTAAAAGAGAATGTTTTCCTAAAAGAGTTTATTTCTCTATAAGAGCAATACACAGCTGGCGTTGAACGTCCTTTTCAGGACATGTCTTTTTAAAGATGTCTTTCTGCCTCTGTGTAGTTTCTGGATGCGGTTGATTTCTCTCCACTTCTGATGGTCATAAAAGCTGCCTTGCGTGCCTGGGCTGCGATCACACCCAGGCAGCATTTTATGAATGGTTCATGTTCTATGTGCGAGAATATAGCCATGGCAGCATTGCAGTCGCGGCTTTCTTTCTTCATGAGAGAAAGCCACTTCAGCCGCCCCCCGCGCCTCGCCTCCTTCCTATGGGATTGGGGCTGGCGCCACTGGCGATGAAGGCAATTTGGGGATAATAACGGTTTCGCCGGTTAAATCCCACCCGCCCCCCCCCAGCATGCTTGATTGCTTCTGTACGAGCTCGGGATGAGTGCGGCTCGGCTCCCGGCCAGCAGGCATTCTCCCTTGTGACCCGGAATTGGATGACAAAATCGCCGCTGCATCGGAGAGCGTCACAGCGGCGTCTGATACCGATGGCTCACCTGGGCCACCACCTTCGGCTGACGCACAGATGTACGCTATGCATTCCTGGGCCGCCGCGAGCACGAGGCAGGACTGGAGACCTCCGCCCCCCCCCCCCTCACGGCTACTCAATTGGTTCCTCTGGCCTGCACGGCTATTTCCAAAGGCTCCTGGGGCATATGGCGTCCTCCAGTCGCGCCACTGGGGTTGATGCATATGAGACAGCTTCAGCACTGGCTCCAGACTCAAGTCCCGAGATGAGCATGACGCTGTGGCACGCACCGTGTGTTTATCACTCCCGCCTGCCGCCAAACTTTCAGACCCTGGACAGACCTTTGCCTTCTACGGATAGGAGTCCCTTTGAGGCAGGTGTCCTGGTCACTATCGACATCTCCAGATTGGGTTGGGGCGCCGTGTGCAACGGGCACGCAGCCGCGGGCGCATCAATAGCCTAGAGTTGTTGGCTGTACTTCTTGCCCTGCAGAGGTTTCTCCCGCTAATTCAGGGCAAGCACGTCTTAATCCGATCAGACAGCACCACCACAGTAGCGTACATAAATCGCCAAGGCGCCGTACGCTCCCGCCACATGTCACAACTCACCCATCGTCTCCTCCTTTGGAGCCAGCAGCAACTCAGGTCGAAATAAAGGGGGGGTAAATAACATGCAGTATTTTCACAAAGTTAAATTGCATAAGTTAAATTTCAATGTACAGGTATATACATATATTTACGTTTAGCAGGGAAATATATATGCAGTGCTTGTGTATCAGACGCTGGAAATGTCCTGCCCCTTACTGAAACGGAAAATATGATTGGTTAGCAAATATACAATCACATCTGAAATTAACGTTCTGATTGGTGGATCAGCTTAGTCCGTCTGTCTATCTTGCCAGTGCTCCCCAATGCATCTCTGTGTGCATTTAGAGAGAATATTTGTAATTTTTTTTAAATAATAATAATAAAACACAATTCACTCAACTGTGCTGCGGCATCGTGTTTTCAATAGATTGAAAAAGTTCAGGGACAAAAGCCTACTCGTTGTTCTGGCGGCCACACGTATCATCACTTATTTCAGGTGGGCATACGCAAAATCCTAAAACAGATAGGTTTCCGAAGTCCCGCAAAGATGCGCAGTTCGGTCAGTGCTTTCATTCCTGCAAGAGAGGGCTGGAGGGGAGGCTGTCCCCCTCCACCTTGAAGGTGTATGTAGCCACTATCGCGGTCCACCACGACGCAGTGGACGGCAAGTCCTTGGGTAAGCACGACTTCATTATCAGGTTCCTTAGAGGTGCCCGGAGACTGCACCCTCCCCGGCCAAGCCTGTTTCCCTCCTGGGATCTCTCAGTGGTCCTTTCGGGCCTTCAGAGACCCCCCTTTGAGCCGCTTGACTCAGCTGAGCTCAAGGCCCTCTCCCTGAAGACGGGCCTCCTGATAGCACTAGCCTCTATCAAGAGGGTTGGGGCCCTGCAAGCGTTCTCTGTCAGCGACACCTGCCTGGAGTTCGGCCGGGCGCATACTCACGTTATCCTGAGGCCACGACCGGGCTATGTGCCAGGTTCCTACGACCCCCTTCACGGATCAGGTCGTGAGCCTGTAAGCGCTGCCCCTGGAGGAGGCAGACCCATCCCTATCGTTGCTGTGTCCGGTATGTACTTTGCTTATCAATTTGGACCGCACACAGAGCTTTAGAAGTTCTGAGCAGCTCCCACATGGGGCTTCACAACCCACGTGGTGTATTTGCCACATGTCACCTCCCCCTAGTCTGGGAAGGAAGTGGCCTCCACAGGGTCTTTTCCCCCTGAAAGAATACGATCTTGAAAGACTGCCTTCCCTGACGCATTTCATAGCATTAAGTTAGCCCCAGCTGCTTCACACTCTATGCGAGAGACATAGAGAGAGAAAAGGCCACGGCTGCCGGGTTTGAACTCATGCTAGTCAAGTAGCACCTGTTCCCCCCTCAGCAGTGCTGGGAACCTAAGGTCTGTATATGACATCTTTTTTGGGGGTGTTGGGGAGGGTTACGTGCAGCCAATACGGTTGCTTCTAGCACACTGCAGCCTGCTTGCACTTGTCTCAGAAGGTCACATAACATGGTCTAGTGCATGGTGCTTTTGAATGGGACCCCCTGAGTCACTTCATTCGACACAACATTGAGTGAGTGACAGAAGAGGTATGTCACGGTTACTGTTGTAACCTCCGTTCCCTGAGGGAGGGAACGAGACGTTGTGTCCCTTCTGTCCCGACATTAGACCTACCACTGTAAATGTCTGTAAATTATTCTTGGCTCCTCAGTGCAAAAACCTGACTGACAGACACACGCCCGCTTCCCTTTATACCCGTATGTCTGGGGGCAGGACATGCAAATTCTGTCTGCCAATTTCTCATTGGCCTATTCTCAAGTTCAGAGGTATGCAAGGCTCCCAAGGAAGACCCCTTGTGTCACTTCATTTGACACAATATCTCATTCCCTCCCTCAGGGAACAGAGGTTACAACAGTTTGTCCATATACTCAGGTGACATTTCACCCCACGCTTCCTGTAGCGCTTGCCATAGATGTGGCTGTCTTGTCAGGCACTTCTCGTGCACCTTACAGTCTAGCTGATCCCACAAATATCAATGGGGTTAAGATCCATAATACTCTTTTCCAATTATCTGTTGTCCAATGTCTGTGTTTCTTTGCCAACTCTAACCTTTTCTGTTTGTTTTTCTGTTTCAAAAGTGGCTTTTTCTTTGCAATTCTTCCCATAAAGCCTGCACCCCTGAGTTTTCTCTTTACTGTTGTACATGAAACTGGTGTTGAGTGGGAAGAATTCAATGAATATGTCAGCTGAGGACATGTGAGGTGTCTATTTCTCAAACTAGAGACTCTGATGTACTTATCCTTTTGTTTAGTTGTCCATCTGGCCTTTCACATCTCTTTCTGTCCTTGTTAGAGTCATTTGTCCTTTGTCTTTGAAGACTGTAGTGTACACCTTTGTATGAAATATTTTTTGGGGGGCAATTTCAAGCATTGTATAGCCATCATTCCTCAGAACAATAATTAACTGATGAGTTTCTAGAGAAAGCGTTTTTTTTTTTGTGCCATTTTGGACCTAATATTGACCTTAAGACATGCCAGTCTATTGCCTACTGAGGCATCAAAAAAAAAAAAAAAAAAAAAAAAAAACACAAAGACAAAGACAATGTAAAGCTTCATTTAATGAGACAAATAGCTTTCAACTGTGTTTGATATAATCGCAAGGGATTTTCTGGCACCAAATTATCAATTTAGCATGATTACTCAAGGATAAGGTGATGGAGTGATGGCTGCTAGAAATGGGGCCTGTCTAGATTTCAAATAGTGATGGTGCCGTTTTTTACATCAGTAATGTCCTGACTGTACTTTGTGATCAGTTGAATGCCACTTTGGTGAATTAATGTACCAATTTCCTTCTGAAACAGCAAAATATGTACATTATTCCAAACTTTGGGCCACCAGTGAACATCAGGAACTACTGGATCTTTGACTATTTAGGTTGCAGTCAGTTTGACAGAGCAGACTCAACATCTATGTGTTTTTTGTGCATTTTGTTCTCTTTAATCTATTCTACAGACCCTGCAGGCACATTGTAATCCACTCATGTGAGAATACAAAACCCTCTCAAATCCAACCTGGCAAAAAATATGCCCAAAATAAAAAACAAACACTACTATTGTGTTCCTAGGGAGACATAATATTTATATGGTTACAAGGGATGCAGAATTCTGAGAGGTGGAATTTCGATTGGAGTGAAGCAAGAAACTGGAGCCCTTAAACCCTTGTTTTATAGACTCAACTCCCTGCTACTGGTGCATGAGAACTAATTACATTCAGCTTCTGAGTGGAGAGAGGGGAAGAAAAAAAAGAGTGAAAGGGCGACAGAGAGCACTTATCGCAGACAGATAAATAGTATAAAATGTATTGGGTTGATAGCTTTTGTTCCTGTGTGTGCTGATTTAATGTCTTCCACAAATCTCTCCCTGTTAGTGTGCAGACACAGCATAATGTTTTAAAGGAATAGTTAATCCAAAAATAGAAATTATGTCATCATTTACTCACCCATACAAACCTGTATGACTTTCTTTCTACCATGGAACACACAAGGAGATGATAAGCAGAATGTTAGCCTCAGTCACAATTCACATTCATTGTGTGAAAAAAAAGATGCAATGAAAGTAAATGGTAACATCTTTTGTGTTCCATGAAAGAAAGACTTAAGTTGCCTTTTTACTGTCTCCGATGACATATTTCTCCCCCAGTGGCGTTTGAAACCTTGTCATAGAATCATGGACATTTCACTTCAGAACTGCCCTGAGACAATTAACCACCATATTTTTGCAAAAATTATGTCACAGCCACGCCACCTTCATTGCATGGAAGAAGACACTCACGAATCGTGATGTCAGAGCACCCAGCCCCTTGAGACATTAATTCAAAATAAGCTTTGAAGAAAGTTAGTAATGTTGTTGGTTTTGTGAATTGTTTTCTGAGGTTTGCGACCAAAACTTTCTGATGAGCAGATGGATAAATATAATCAAATTGATAATTAATTTTTACTCAGATTCCTTCATTATCATCATTATCATTGCTGGTTTTAGAGTTGCTATTATTATAATTAATAGTTGCCCTACAACAACAACAACAACAATAATAATTCAGCAAATAGGGAGTATAGAAATTAATAGATGAAGGCAAGAGTAGAAATAAATGGCATGTACACATTTAATTACAAATGCCTTTTGGATTTTTAATTTTCTTAATTTTTTATTATTGACTTCACATTGAGTGCCTTGTTTGGTTACACATGAGAACCAATGACGTTTGAGGTTAATGATGTCAAACCTGGTTTAAATATGCACATGCACAAATAAGATTACAAATGAAGGTTTAGCAGAAAACATTCTGTCTGTCTGTTCCTCTGACAAAGCTATCATATGACTTCAGAGGAGTTGGAATATTGCACACTCATACGGACAAGCTTATAACATTATCACACAGGAAATCAACATGTTGCTTCTGAAAGTTTGTGTACCCTGAAATTCACCACATTCAGAAATGACTGTTAACTTTCAAACATTTTGCATCAATTCAAGCATGGAAACATTTCCCTCTAGTGTTACTGCGAACAGCCTCCAAGACACGGGTTCTGGTCCCTCTCGTTCACATAAACAACATTGAGCATGATTCAGAGGATGTTGTTTATTGTCCATTTTGGAGCTTTACAGTTACTGGTCACTACAGCTGTCATTACATGGGAAGGAGAAGTGTCAACATTCTTCAAAATATCCCAGTTTGTGCGCTTCATGGAATAAAAGATGTCAAAGTGTTAATTTCATGTGAAAGGAGTCATGGATGGAGGAAAACAGATAGAATGTATTCTGACTTTGCTGTTATTAAGCAACCATGTCTGTATGCTGTTTGAGTTGTTATGGTGCAACAGTGGAAATAACTCAGCTCACTGTTCATGGCATAATTTTATGGCACTGACAGATTTTCTTGAATCAAACATAGAAAGCAAACTTTAAACCCATGTAACAATATCAATATCCTACATGTTTGTAGTTCTACAGATGGTGGCACAAGCACCCGATTTGGTAAATATATATATATATATACACACACACACACACACACACCGATCAGACACAACATTGAAACTGCCTGCCTAATATTGTGTAGGTCCCCCTTGTGCCACCAAAACAGCACCATCCCACATCTCACAATAGCATTCTGAGATTATGTTCTTCTCATCACAATTGTACAGAGCGGTTATATGAGTTACCGTAACCAGTCTGGCCATTCTCCATTGACCTCTCTCATCAGCAAGGCTTTCCCATCCACAGAACAGGCCCTCAATGGATGTTTTTGGTTTCTGGCCCAAAAAATTGTTGTGTTTGAAAATCCCAGGAGATCAGCAGTAACAGAAATAATCAAACCAGCCCGTCAGCACCAACAATCATCCATGTGATTATCAAATCAGCCAATCGTGTGGCAGCAGTGCAGTGCATCAAATCAGGCAGATACAGGTCAGGAGATTCAGCTAATGTTCACATCAACCATCAGAATGGGGACAAATTTTGATCTCAGTGATTTGGACCATGGCGTGATTGTTGGTGCCAGACAGGCTGGTTTGAGTATTTCTGTAACTGCTGATCTCCTGGGATTTTCACACACAATAGTCTCTTGAGTTTACTTAGAATGGTGCCAAAAACACCAGTGAGCAGCACTTTCTTTGGACAGAAATGCCATGTTGATGAGAGAGGTCAACAGAGAATGGCCAGACTGGTTCAAACTGACAAAGTATACGGTAACTCAGATAACAGCTCTGTACAATTGTGATGAGAAGAATATCATCTCAGAATGCTATTCTGAAATGCAGGTTGGCACTGTTTTGGCGGCAAAAGGGGGACCTACACAATATTATATATTCATTACACATCATCACCTTTATAAAATTGTTTCACGATTTTACCAGAGTGACAAAAATTAATATAGTTTCATATGAAATAATCTATAGGTAGAATCTGTAAGACCTCTTTTTATATCAACAGTGGCAGTTGTAATTTGCAGTTGTAAAATGTTTATTATTCTTACTTTTTAAGACTAGCTACACTGACCTAACCATGGTAATGAGGAGCCTTTCCTCGTGTGTACGTTCTGTTTGAATGATATTTGAAATTAGGAAACAGATGGGATAATAATGGGCTCATAAATAAATATGCTGTTAAATTTTTACAATTGGGGAGAGAAAAATTCCTTTAGCTTTTGTTGTTGACATCAACAACCAAAATAATGTCACTTGATGCATGCCCTTATACTTGAAAACCGTGAACACAACTATGCATGATAAAAGGAAATGCGACCCAGGAAATATTAAATACAGGTTATATTTTTACTATGGAGGGTTGCCACTTGACTTCCATAGAAAAAACTAATCACATTTACTACATGCACTTGATAGTAATATATGTGTGCAAACTAAATAAGAGAAATTCCTGCAGATGCACACAAAAAGAGCAAAGCCTCCCTCCCTCCCTCCCTCCCTCCCTCCCTCTCTCCCTCTCAGAGATTGAGGCATTTCCCTGGAGAGAAAAAGGGAGGAAAAGAATAGAAAGATCAGCAGCATATGAGAAAGAAAGAGGAGGAGAGAGGGGAAGTGAGCAGCTCTATCATGGAAGTCAAGAGGGAAAACAGGAGAACAAGAGAGAGAGAGAAGAGAGAGGGAGAGAGATGATCATAGCACCTCTTTGAAGAATGCTTACTGTGGGGCGCGTTATTAAACAGTAACTCACAGTATCTAATTTCCCTGTCTGTTGAGGATTGTGAATTGCACAATAGAGCGGCCCACTTCACCAGACCCTCTGTGGCAAGGGCCCTGAGATTCACTGACAGAGCAATATGTGTATCTCTTTTGTTCTGGACCAGACACGATGTGGAAGTAAACGAGGAAAGGTTCATTTTTTTAATTTTCTTTTCTTTTTCTTTTAAATTTCTTAAAGGGATATTCTGGGTTCAATACAAATGAAAGTAAATCGACAGTATTTTTGGCATAATGTTGATTACCACAAAAATGTATTTTGAATCTCCCTCAAAAATTAGTATTTACAATAGAAGTGAATGAGGCCAGTCCATAAACATTAAAATACACACTGTATTAAAATATAGCCACAAGACGTGAACATAAGTGTTAACATGATTTTAATGTGATAAAATATCTTACTAAACTTATCTGTGTAAAGTTATACCCAATACTGGGAGAACAGGGTTTCATTGTCATGACAACAAAGATGTAATATTGGATACAATTTTAGTGATTTTATTACACAAAAATAATTTTTACACATACAGAATAACGCTCATGTCTTGTGGCTATACTTTTGAAACAGAGTGTATGTTTCTAGACATGCCCAATTTCACTTCCGTTGTAAGTGCCTTGCTGTAACTATTATTTATGTATTTATTTATTAAAATGGACAAACGTGTCAAAATATTTTTTGTGGTAATAAGCATTATGCAACAAATACTGCTAGTTGAGCTTAACTTGTATAAAACCTGGAACAGGTTTTATTTAATCCCCAACAACCGGTAGTAGTATTTGTCCTTAATAGACATGACAGTAAAAAGTAACATTGAACAAGAAATGTTTTTTGGTCACTAGATTTCTATTTTGCTTTCAATGTATTGTATTTTTAGATTGTTTGGGTAGCTTCATAAAGAGTTAAATATCATTGGGCCAAAATCCTGAATTCATATAGTTGTATATTAGGAAAGTTGTTGTGTTTTAAAGCTTTCATGTAGACTGTCTTGTTGTTGGTGTTGTTGATTGCCAAAATGTTGATAAATTCTGTATTTTTTTTTTTTTTTTTTAATGCCAGAAACAACCTTTAAATAGTGAAGCTCTAGATCTGAATCTTTTAAATAGATTCAGCTGATCACCTGGCCTTTGGTCCTATGTATACCTCATTCCCAGAGGAGGCCTGTTGTTTTATCATAAGTAATGGAATAATGTGCTATTCTTTTAAGATGAGTACAAATTTCTTCATTCACTCAAATGGAGAATCACTTAAGTTTTACCATCCAATTTTACGCTATTTATTTGTCTCCCGATTCCAGAGTCACAAGTGTTCGAGTGTTACAACTTTTATTTTCGTCTGAATCTTCTGATTGACGTAAAGTAGGCTTCTTATATCTGTGCAAACCTGAACTTGTACATGCACAGGCCAATAATCTTATAGCTTTGTTCACATATGGTGTCAAATTTTTATTTTTCTGTTTGTGTCAGAACTTCCCATTATGGGAAATTGCCAGAGCTGCAGTTACAGACATTTCCCAACAGGTCCAGTTTACACATGACCTCTAAACTGAAAAATTAAATTAACTATCAGGAAAAGGCTGTACTGTATGTTTTATTGCAAACACAACATTGGGGTGGGACATATCGAAGGGACTTTTTACTAAATAGCCAATAGATTGTAATTTACCTCACATCTCGGTAAAAACATGATTTGCTACTTGCTGTTGTCATGTGGTTACACTTACATTAAGAACACAAACATATCAAAGTTAAAGCTAAAGTAAGAACTACTGCCATGAAATTCCCACCCTGTGTTACCCCTTGGGAATTAATTTACTTTCATTCATAGAGTTCACCATGCAAGCAGTGATTTGAGTGAAATCTGTTTCTGAGAAAGAAATTATTCAATTTAACATCCATAAGTGCTAAAACAATGAAAAGCAAACAGATATAGTCATACATAATCTGTAGGTCAGGGCAAGGGCAGTTTGCAAATTCTACATGACTACAAACCATATAAATCAAAACTGTTAGAAAAGCTGTTTAAGTACAGGAGGACTTAAATCAAGGGCTACCCCAGGTGCTTTCTGAGAGCCACCAAGATAAGGATAGAAACACATATCAAGACTTCACAGAAAGGCAATGTCATGGCACCAGCCTTCCAAAAACACGCACACTAGTCACAAAGGAGTCCATCAGCCTGACAGGCCGTCACTTTCAATGACCATATCTGAACTGCTTTTTTTAAAGCATGCCCCGGATACGACACTGTTGTCACCCTCAATCTTCACGTCACCATCAACTCTAGGACAGTCGATGAAAATTCCCTCCAGCAAATTTATTCACACAACAAAGCAGCAGGTCACCACTTAAAAAAATATAATAAAAAATAAATCACTTAAAACTTTCTGCTCAGAAAAAAATGGAATACCAGGGTAATTGTATTCATCAACACATTCTCACACGCAACTAGTCACATATTGACGCTTTTGACAGGACCCCTTGGCGTCACTTTTTAACGCCCTGGGTATACCTTTGGCGTCATTTTTCGACACGTTGGGTAGTCCGATAGATTTCTATAGAGGATTTTAAAAATAAAAGTAAAAAAAAAACTTTGATTAATTGAACAAAATTTAAAAAATAAAAATATAAAAAACTTTGATTAATTGAACACAATCGTAGCATATTATATATATTTATTAACATCAACAAACCTCCGATAAAAATACTTTATCCAGCATGCTCTCTAAGAAAACGCTTAAACTGCTTACTTGCACACGCCGTGGAGCGTTGTTAAACTCACCTTTGAATGCCGTTTTGGTTAAGACTACCCAACGCGTCGAAAAATGACACCAAAGGTATACCCAGGGCGTTAAAATGTGACGCCAAGGGGTCCTGTCAAAAGCGTCAATATGTGACGAGTTGGGTGTGAGAATGTGTTGTATTCATAGGTATTTGTACAATAGAGAATGCAGGTAAATTGTATTAGCAGCATCTAAAATGCAAATTATTTTACATATGTACAACTTAAGGGACATTTAGGGTGCATTCCATTCAGAAGTGATCATCCCGAAGCCCCAATCCCTTCAAAGACTTAACCATCTACTGTGAGAGCAATGGAGTGCTGAAAAGAGTGAGCTCAATGGTAACGGTCATTTGGAACTCACTTTAAAAGTATTTTTTATTAGAAATTCTCTTTGGAATGAGCTTACAGCATGACGATAATGATTGTTCTCCCTTCAAAGTACTTTAGGCCATTTGGAATGCAGGGTTAGAGATATCAGTTTCAAAATACAGCCCCCAATGGCCGAAGCTGGAAGTGTCAAACATATGGCCACATGTACGTTTCAAGTTCTGGGTGAAATGTTCACATAGTTGTGCTGAAAGAGAGTTGCATTTTTAATTAATGCAGTGAAGAGGAATGCATCTTTTATCAACTCTACAGCCTAAAAGTGAACACATTTGAATTGATGCAAAAAATAACAAATAAATACTAAATTGGGCAGAATGAAGTCAATTTCAGGGTAAATTAATATTTAGAAGCAAAATGTTGATTTCCTATGTGATCATGTTGGAATGTGAATACTGTGAATAATAATACTTGATGCTGGCATATAGGCACTACAACTTTGACATTGAGGTTCATTACAGCATATTAGCAATATCTCAGCTAAGTTCTAGAAACAGACTGATCTCACAGTGAATTCAGAAACCGTATATTTACTTTTCTTGAACTAATTTAGGTGTGTGCTTACTGAAATTCAAAGCACTGCCCCCAGTGGCCAAAACAGGAAGTTGTTTTTAACATAAGGGCACTTATGAGCTTGTTTCCAAGTGAAATGCCCACAGTGGGGTACCAAAAGCAAGTTGTAAAGTGACTTGTTTTTAAAGTTGCTGTAAATAATGTAATACAAAGAAGAGGACTGCATATTTTATTAACTCTACACCCTTACTAAACTGCAACATTACCATCAGTGGAGTAATCTTGGAGGGAAAATGGAACCTCTGAATCACACTTGCTAATAATTATACAAACCCAATTACTTCCTGGTTTTAATGCAGGATGAGAACCCAGAACCTACATGTGACTGGTCATGCCACAGAAAAAGTCAACATATTTGATCTGATGTAAGAGTGTCTCATGGGAGTTGCTGTTTGTCAGTAACTTGGTATAATGGGGTCAATGTCAGTGAATTCAGGAGCAGCATGCCTACTTCCAGTGTGAACACATTGCTAGGTAAGAGAGAAGCAATAAACGCTTGAATTTCCTAATTATGATTTGCATCCTCTGAAAAGAAATGATCTAACTTGAAATATAGACAATGTACTGCTCCATTGGCTTGAAAATGCTGCCAGGGGAGGTTGGGGGTTGGTATAGGCTGGTTAATTGAGCTGTGATGAACAATAGCTCTATGGTCTCTCCTTTACAATGGCTGCTACAAAAGAGTAGTGTTCTCTTAAGTTCAGTGCTTGCACTGCCTGGGTGTTAAATTTCATTGTTACCATCATACACAACAGCCACCGTTTTCTCAGACCAAACCTGGCCTTTGTCTTTCTCTCTCGCCCCCTCTTCTTCTGTTAAAGAAATAGTTCAACCAAAATCAAAAATATGTATTTATTTACTCACCCTAATGTCATTACAAACCAAGGGTGTAGCCAGAAAATTACTTTTGGGTGGGCCTCAATAAAAATGGAAGGGCCAAGTTTTTGCCCCAATTTTCCTTAACAACAGAGAAGCCCCACAATCAAACAGTTCTTTCACACTTTCAAAAATTAGAATTTATGCATTTTTAAAGCTATTTTATAAATACATATTTGAAGTCAAAGAATAATCTCTAATATTCTGGGCAGCCCACCCTTGGCTACGCCACTGTTCCAAAACCATCTGACTTTCTTTCATAGTCCATACAAATTGTGCACTATATTTAAGGAGTTCTGTGTGAAGAACAGACCACAATTAAAATCAATATTGACTGAAAATCTTGATATCCACCAAAGCTCACCTTGGCACGTTCTTGACAGTTTATCAGAGAAGAATCAAAGTCCGATTCATGAACGAATAGTTCCATTGAGTCAAATCTTTTCAATGATTTGGCGAATCCATTTTACAAAACAGGTCTGAAGGACCAGACTGATTCTGTTACGACTCAATGATTCAGTTGCAGTGATTAATAGCTTCCTAGTGGTAATTTTTAGTGAATGATGATATCAGTTTTGATCTGTTCTTCACACAAGGCTATTGTATGGCTTCAAAAGACATGGAATACAGCCTACATATTGTATGGACTAATGTTTTTGATAATTACTGGTTCTTTTTAGACATTCTGGAGCCCAGTCCTCATTAATGACGAATATATAGAAAAGGTTTCTCCACCATCTTTGACCAATGAATTTCAAATAATTCTAATTCAGACCAATTTGTGAATCGGTTTGATGATTCATTAAAAAGATCTGACTTGAATTCTGGCTCTAAAATTCTGTCTCACAAATAAGACATAATTTTGGCTTGCAAGCAAGTTTTACTCTACAAAAGAGCAATATTTGTTATTTGAAATATTTAATTTATATGCACAATAACATTTTGTTACTGATTTCTGTGACTTTTCCAGGCCTGGAAAACTAGCTAAAAATTCACTGATACTTCCACATTTACCATGACCATAAAAAACATAATGGAAAAGAGTTGCCCAGGATATTCTTAAAAAAAATAACTTTTTGTCATATCCCTTTAAAGAACAGGATAAGGAGAGAAACAGTGAGTGAAAGACCTCCCACTAATGCTTTGAGCTCAGATGATCGATCTATCTATCTATCTATCTATCTATCTATCTATCTATCTATCTATCTATCTATCTATCTATCTATCTATCTATCTATCTATCTATCTGTCTATCTATCTGTTATACACCAATCAGCCACAATATTAAAACCACCAGCCTAATATTGTGTAGGTCCCCCTCGTGCTGTCAAAACAGCACCAACACATATTTCAGAATACCATTCATAGATGATATTCTTCTCACCACAATTGTGCAGAGTGGTTATCTGAGTTATCGTAGATATTGTTCAAACCAGACTGGCCATTCTCTGTTGGCCTCTCTCATCAACAAGGCATTTCTGTCCACAGAACAGCCGCTCACTGAATGTGTTTTGTTTTTGGCACCATTCAGAGTAAATTCTAGAGACTGTTGTGCGTGAAAATCCCAGGAGATCAGCCATTACAGAAAAACTCAAACCAAACCAGGCACCAACAATTAGGCCATGGTCCAAATCCCTGAGATCAAAATTTCCCCCCATTCTGATGGTTGACGTGAACATTAACTGAACCTCCTGACCTGTATCTACATGATTTTATGCACTGCACGATTATATGCACTGCACTGCTGCCACATGATTGACTGATTAGATGATCGCATGGATGATTTTTGGTGCCAGATGGGCTGGTTTGAGTATTTCTGTAACTGCTGATCTCCTGGGATTTTCACACACAAAAGCAAAAAAAAACATCCAGTTCTGTGGACAGAAATGCCTTGTTGATGAGAAAATGGCCAGACTGGTTCAAACTGACAAAGTCTACGGTTACTCAGATAACCACTTTGTACAAGTGTGGCGAGAAGAAGGGTTGCCGCTGTTTTGGCGGCACAATATTAGGTAGGTGGTTTTAATGTTGTGACTGTTTGGTGTATATATTCCGCTATCTGTACATGAGGATTTTGCTCACAAATATCGCTTCCCTGTCTACCAACCACTTTGGGCGATTTAAAAGTGAGTGCAAATATAATGTGATGTCATCCATAGCAAGGTCAACTCTTCCATTAAGATTTCCTTAGTAAAACTTGCTCTTAGCAGTTTTGTTAATTGCTTTTAAGCAAAAACTCTTAGCTAGGAACTCTTTGAAGAACTCCCAAGTAGTAAGATAAAAATCATGTGAATACGGACCCAGGACTGCAGGTAGGCCAATCTAGCACTCACACTCTCTGCTAATGCAGCCATGGACTTGTAACCGTGAAGTATGTGGTTTGGCATTGTTCAGCTGCAATCATGGGCCACATGCATGAAAGTCTCAGAAATTCTCTTAAGAATAGTCTTAAGCTTTGACTTAAGTGTCAGAATTTTTTTTTTGGCAAAGATTAGGACTTGTGTCAGAGTACAAGCTTTTTATAAAGATGTTATAAGCAACTTTTAACAAAGTCTAAGTGTTATGACTACAGTTATGTCTATTCAAAAGGGCCGCCCTCAAACACTGAATCAGCCAATAGTGAGCCTGTTTTAATTCAACACATTATTAAACAATATTTTGATGATAGGTTGTCTTCTGTTGAAATATTATTTGAAATAATTTAATTTCCTGTATTTTATTGCCAAATAATTTATTTTATTTTAAGTTTTAGTTTAGTTTTTTGGCCTATTTTAAGTAATAATGACTCGCTTCCTGGATAAATTCTTTTGCAAAATGGGAATGCAAATTTGAGTTTATAATATTTACAAATATGATTAAATCATTAAAATGTAAGTTATGAGCTGGGGTTAAACATCTCTCAAGCACATTAGACTGAAGGATGAATCTGTTAAAGTACCTGACACCACACACAAAACTATGAGCTTATTAAACATTTTATGTAGTGCTTGGGTTGTGCTCTTTTCAGATGCAGCTCTGTACTTACTTATTCACGTCTTATTTCCCCATCGAAACACTTTTTCACTTCTGTAAAGTGGCGTCACTGACGGAGGTTGCAGTGCTAGTGCAAAGATATTCAACAATTCATAATAAATTAAATTGTTTATTATTTTCATAATTGATTTATAATGTTGGTTGATGCAGCCCTCTGAAAGCTTAGGCATGTAGCCCAATGAGTTTCAATGTATTCAATAAACGAAAAGAAAAGTACTACAATCAAAACATCATATTGATGGATTTCATTTAGCTCAATTCCAAATCTCATTTGCCCATATTTCACTATTCTATACGTCCAATACATTCTTTTATTGTTGTAGAGCGTGTTGTCATTAGAATTTTGACACACTTAAGACTAAAATTTTACTCTATGCGGCTTTATACTTACAACCCTTGTCTCCAGATACTGTATCACTCGGGCCCCTTACTTAAATTTAAATCTGTGAGATTGTTTTTTTTTTTTTTTGCATATTTAAGTGTTAAAAAGGTGAAAATCATAAGTCTAATGACTTTAATAGAAAATCATTAGAAATCATGTAAAATCATTCCTTTTTAAATTTATGCCACATATTTTGATGCATCAATCCTATCCAAAGCATAGCTGGTTTAGGATGAGTTACAGTACATGCCCAAGTTTAATACTTGGTAAACACCACTAATAAGTGAGATGTGCTTGGAGCAGCAGAACAGAATTTGCAAGATGAGACCTCAAACTCTCCATTCATGCCATGCCAGCAGAGGTCAGTCTGTTAAGCTGCAAGAACAGCTGACTTCAGTCTTGCAATAGTGAGAGTTCATTGATCAACAAAATGTATTGCTGAGAACATTGTAAGTTGCACTACAGAACTGTATAACACTAGCACAAATTTACCCTAAACCTTTTGATCTGTACAAGACTTGTGAAGTCAGTGGCCCAAAAAAGTATCTGGAAACTTTAGCTACACTTAAAAATGAATTTCATTGCACTTTTCCCAGCCCATGGACTATTCTTACACATTTTTGCAGACTTTTTTCAACTGGTTCCAAGTTCATAGTGGACATATGAAGTCAGTCACCCCCTTTAGTGGCGCTTTTGAACAGTTTATGTCTTTTTATCATTTAAAATCTAAATAAACTTTTTATGTATATTTTTGATTGAAAGCATTGTGCAATCTCTCTGTAAAATAAATTACACTTGCAAATATTATATTTAATCTAATGTAATGACATTTTTACAGTACATTTTTAAGATTGGTTGAAGTGTCCAAATAATGTGCCTTGCAGTTAATAAAATAAATAACTAAACTTCGTAAAATGCAATTGGCATGACTATGAAAGGAACATTTAACATGCAGCTACTTGTAGTTGATAAAAAGTGCTATTGGGCCAAAAGCTGCCAAGTGGGCAGTCTTGGTTCCTCTTTTTCCCATAAATGGCAATTTCCACTTATGCACCTTCTCAGTAAACAGCAAAGCCCACAGCCTGCCCCCAACCCCCTACCCAGTCCCATGCCACAGGAAACGGACCATAAGCAGGGAACAATTTGCCTTCCTGTTTTCAAAGTAAAAATCCTATGGCATGCCGAGCTGTTTCCTACTCTCTTTCTCTCTCTCTCCATCTCAACATCTGGCTCTCCCTCAACACTTCTGCTGCCCCAAATGGCTCAGATAAACCATACCATTGACTACTAAATTATTTCAGGGGGGGGGGTCCTGACTGAGGTTTTTGTGTTGTGCTGATCCAGGACCAGATTTGAGTGTATTCTAAACCTCTATAAATATGCTGTAGAACTGTTCTCAAAAGGCAGCCTCAACTAACACTACTGATATAGCTCAAAGCGCAACACAAAAAAATAATCTTCACTAAATCTGTTTATGCAAATAAACACGGAATATGCATTGGACATATAGAAGACACACAGATTAAACCTAAACTATCTTAATAAATATATGTAATGACACAGAAGATATTCTGCTATTTCTACCCCTTAACACCACAACAAGACATTATACAATGGGCCCCCATTAGTATTTGGACTGTTAAGTCACATTTATCATAATCACATGAATCTTATTGCACTCAAAAGTGGCATGCCAATGCAGACAACGCTAGACTTATCTGAGCACTAACATAACTTTTCTTAGTCATATTTACTACTGGTTCCAAGGAAATTCTTTTGTGGATGTATAAAGTATTTTATTCTTTATTTTAAACTGCATATCAATTGTATTATCATTTAAAGTATGCAAAAAAAACGTATTTTTGTAAAATGTCTTGATTGAAAATCTTTCTTTTAAAATAAATGCCACTTGGTTTGTTGATTTGCAATCTAATAGACATTTTCAGATATTTTAAGTGTGACTTACAGTTGAAGTCAGAAGTTTAAAAACACCTTATGCAAATGTATTTAAACTCAGTTTTTCACAATTCCTGACATTTAATCATAGAAAACATTCCCTGTCTTAGGTCAGTTAGGATCACTACTTGATACTACTTTGAAATGAAACTGAAATAATAGTAGAGAGAATTATTTATTTCAGCTTTTATTTCTTTCATCACATTCCCAGTATGTCAGAAGTTTACATACACTTTGTTAGTATTTGGTAAATTGTTTAACTTGGGTCAAACGTTTTGGGTAGCCTTCCACAAGCTTCTCACAAGAATTTGCTGGAATTTTGGCCCAGTCCTCCAGACAGAACTGGTGTAACTGGGTCAGGTTTGTAGGCCTCCTTGCTCACATACATTTTTTCAAATCTGCCCACAAATTTTCCATTGGATTGAGATCAGGGCTTTGTAATGGCCACTCCAGTATCTTGACTTTGTTGTCCTTAAGCCATTTTGCCACAACTTTGGAGTTGTAAATGCTTGGGGTCATTGTCCAATTGGAAGACCAATTTGTGACCAAGCTTTCCCTTCCTGATTATGCCATCTATTTTTTTAAGTGCACCAGTTCCTCCTGCAGCAAAGCACCCCAACAACATGATGCTGCCCCCCCCATGCTTCACGGTTGTGATGGTATTCTTCGGCTTGCGAGCTTCACCCTTTTTCCTCCCAACATAACAATGGTCATTATGGTAAAACAGTTACATTTTTGTTTCATCAGACCAGAAGACATTTTCTCCACATGTGCACTTGCAAATTGTAGTCTGGCTTTTTTTTAAGTAGGCCTTAAAATGCATCCACAGGTACACCTCCAATTGACTCCAGTTAGCCAATTAGCCTATCAGAAGCTACTTGGCTAATTGCCTAAAGGCTTGAAATCATTTTCTGGAATTTTCCAGGCTGCTTAAAGGCACAGTTAACTTGTATGTAAACTTCGGACCCACTGGAATTGTGATAGTCAATTAAAAGTTAAACAAATCTGTCTGTAAACAATAGTTGGAAAATGTACTTGTGTCATGCACAAAGTAGATGTCTTAAACGACTTGCAAAAACTATAGTTTGCTAATATGAAATCTGTGGAGCGGTTTGTTTAAATTTGTTTAATTTACTTAATTGACAGTGTGTGTAATCTTCTGACTTCAACTGTAAGTGAGCATCTTTGTAACCCTACAATATACTATATACACATGCATGTATGTTTAATTTCAAACAATTATTGTTAAATATTATTAAAAAAAAAGACTAAATATTAATATTGTTTTTTTGTGTTATATTTCAGCTCAATGTCAGATTTTGCCTTTAGTGCTTTAAGTACCTGCATTGCATCTCTGCTCAGACACTCCAATCTCTTTATTGCAATCTCTCATGGGAAGAGATGGGACAGAAGGGTTAATTCTAAGATCAGACAGTATAGTTTTTGTCTCTTGATTAAACATATCTTTACAACAAACATGAAAAAGAAAAGCAAGTTTGTTGGGGGAATTCACTTAAAAATAATTGCTGATTGTGCCTTTAATTTGCACACAATGGGCCTCATTCAAGAATCTTTATTAAATATATGAGCAAACAATTATTTATTTGCACATAAAATGGACCTTCGCGAAAACTCTCCTGCATATTCACTAACGCTTAGTACCCCCCCCAGATTGGTTAGTTACATGTGTGTATGTTAGTGAATTCCAAACTTTCAAAAATAAGGGCCATTTGCAAGTTTATTCAGAGTTATCATATTTCAGCCCATTAAAATGGCCACTTAGGAAGACATTAGATGCACTATTAAATGCAAGATGTAGAACAGTAATGAAAGGGTTTTAAATCAAGTGCATCCAAATCACAAAATTTCGAGCAAAAACACTTGGTGTGATCACAAAGCAAGTGAAGAACTTACTGTCATCAAACAGTCTAAGAGGTCAATAAAAATGGTTTGACATGAAGCTTTAGTGTAAAGAAATGTTCAATTCATGCCAGCAGTAGGATGTCCACCACCTTCAGTTGAGTGATTGCCAACATCATTGGTGAAACATCTCGGGTATATTCTGATGGTGATATTTCCCTTGCAACTGGAAGAATATTTGGAGAAATTAATAGAATGTCTGAAGAAGCTCTTTGACTGAAACGCTGTAAGCTAATAAAGATTTGCAAGATAAACAACAGTGTGTGGGGCTTTTTCCATTTTTTCCATTGAATTGGCTACTAGGTACCTGCCCGCAACATGTAATGTATTTATTTATAGGTTTATCAGCATTAACATAGATTATGCGTTATCAACTGAATGTGATTTATTGATGACTACACTAAATCATGAAACCTGAATTTTAGAGCTCATATTAAGTGAAGAACCATTAGAGGGCATACATGTTTACATAATCTTTTTGCCCCATTCCAAGCATGTAGGCTGGAAAAACAATATAATATTTATGAAGCAGAGTTGGGAATAAATGCAAGAATAATATAGAAATAAATGCAAGCATTAAAGGTTAATATTACTTATTTAATTATTTGTTATTTTTTAATATAACAAATTTGTTATTAACTTATTTAATTTAACTTCTATCAAAACGTAGTCATGATTTACACATCGCCCAGAGCAGGAGTACATTTTCTTAGTACCATCTAACATTTAGAAAATGTAAAAAATGTCATGAATCCAAGAATTTGCGTGAGTACATCTTTATGAACCATTTACACAAAAATTTGTTCTCTTTGTGTTTCATGAATTTCATTATTTTTGTACTCAATTCACTAAATGAACACTTCTCCATTATTTGATGAATTACTGCAGTCACAATCAGTTCAAAATGTGCTTACTTTCATGGGCAGTAATGGAGTGCAACAGTTGGGTTCCAGAAGTAAAATCCCATTTATTTTCACCATGGGTGAACATATTTTAATGATAACTTGTAAACCTTTAAAGACCAACCTGCTGTGAGTTCTGAGGTAGTTCATCAATTTTATGTGCTTCTGTTAAAGCCATCAGTCTGCATCATATCAACTTCACTGTATAAAAATTGTTTAATAGTGGAATGCCTAGTGAAGAACTACACTACCCAAGATCATGAAGAGAAAGATCCACCAATCAGAGAATTGCATAAACAATGAGTGCCAAAAGTACTGCCACTCCTTATACGCATATTACGCAGTCTGCATAGGGCACCATCTCCCTAGGGGGGCATCAGAAACTCCATCGGCTGCCGTTCCTTGCACGTTATAGGTTAATCAAGGACCTGATTCCAGTTGCGGAAGACAATCGCCTCTCAGCATGAGCCACGTCAGATTACCGCATCACATCCCCCCTGAACCCCCAATGTCATCCCCCCACCACCCCTCACCCCCCCAACCAGCAATCGCAGAACTCTGCGTAGGGCATCGATTTCACCACTGCCAGTCCTGCATGCCATACAAGCTCCAACAAGTGTCCACCCACTCTCATGACGCACAATGAATGATGCAATCGAGTCGCTCTCTCTAAACTCTCAAACTGCAACTGAATATTAGTAAATATGTTAATATTTCATATAATATAATATCAATGACAAACAAGTTAGATGTTAAGTACGCAGTCTTGTACCTTTGTATTTTGTCTGATTTTCAAATAATTTTATGCTTCAAATAAGCTTGTAATGCTGTTAATCATATTGGAGCTGACTGGTTTGGTTCTTGGATTAGAACTCTTTTTTTCACCCTATTTTAAAGAAAGAAAAAAAAACATAAAATTGAGAAATACAAGCTATTTTTGAAACGCACAAACACACAGTGCTCTCCTGAATCACCTCTGTGTGGATCTCAGCCATAAAATCCTCTCCCCAGCTATTTCTTGCATTCACACAGTTAAAAATGCTTACACTCGTAATATTGAAGTTTACAGTGGACTCAGCTCAGAATCTCCTCTAGCTGCACTCTCAACAATTTTAAACAACATTCAATTCAGCCAATCCATGATTCAGCTCAGCGCAAAAGTTCCTTCAATGCACCACATATGGGGTAAGTCTGAGATGAACAAGGCCCCAACAAAGAAGAACATTATGGGATGATTTCACAATGAGCAGAGAGAGGGAACTTAGTAGGAACTGATCTCTGCTCAACTCCCACACACATCTGACATTCCGAAAAAGGCCTGAGGACCAATTTTGGCAGCTGTACGAACAAACTAAGGCTGAGGTCGGGCCAAACCCAGCCATGAACATGGGAAAATAGAGGCACACATACAAAACAACTTCTAACCTCACCATCTATCAACTCGCTGAATTTACCGAGCTCTACTCAGAGTGATAGTGTGTTTTGAGTGATTCAGTGGTTATGACCTGCCATTGTTGTGGCTGGCAAAATGTTGGGTTTTGTTTGTTGTCAAGTGGCCAAAACATCTCTGTTTTTGAAAGCAAGTGTGAGAATTTAGCAGAGAATGGATTGGGTGGCACACAAAAAAGGGCTTTATGAGTCCTAAGGCCAATGTGTTTTATTGAAGAAAAACAACTTGTTTTAAAATTAGTAGGTGACATGAAATACTTTCGGGAAGCTGACATACTCTGTGGTTTGACATGCTATACTCCATCTAAAACTACTTAAAACCTAATTTGCTTTAATAATTATTATGCCTGCAGTTTTTATGAATATTAATTTGAGAGATTACATGGAACATTTACTCTCTTAAGAATTTCTCATGCTGTAGTACCAATTAAAATAAACTAGTGATAAAAGGGATTAAAAACAGTGAAAAAATGTCAACTTGTCAAAAATTACAAAATATACACTTTCCCATATACTGTACATTAATTTGCATTTTAATCTAAAATTGAGAAATTGAGGTTGAATAAATAAAAGTTGTGTTAACTACCCAAGTACAACATAATAGATATTGTCAAATGTTCACACAATTTAGGAAGGCCAGTAGCAACCAAGCCCATTGTATAGAACGCAACAGTGCCTGTCCACTTTTTCAGTCGTCGTGGTTCCGGAAATAGTGTCCCTTGTGCCGCCAAAACAGCGCCAACCCACATCTCAGAAGAGCATTCTGAGATTATATTCTTCTCACCACAATTGTACAGAGCGGTTATCTGAGTTACCATAAACTTCTCATCAACAAGGTGTTTTCATCTGCAGAACTGCCCCTCACTGGATGTTTCTAGTTTTTGGTACCATTCGGAGTAAATTCTAGAAACTGATGTGTGTGAAAATCCCAGGAGATCAGCAGTTACAGAAATACTCAAACCAGCCCATCTGACACCAACAATCATCTATGCGATTATCTAATCAGCCAATTGTGTGGCAGCAGTGCATAGAATCATGCAGAAATGGGTCATATCAGCAATCAGAATGGGGAAAAATCTGATCTCAGGGATTTGAACCATGATTGTATGTGCCAAACAGGCTGGTTTAAGTATTTCTGTAAATGCTGATCTCCTGGGATTTTTAAAAGAATAGAAGCCTTTATTTATTAGAATAGAAGCCTTTATTTTGGTGCATATATACAGTGAAATTCTTTTTTTTCCACATATCCCAGCTAAGCTGGGGTCAGAGTGCAGGGTCAGCCATACTACAACACCCCTGGAGCAGATAGGGTCAAGGGCCTTGCTCAAGGGCCAAACAGTGCCATCTTGGCAGTGCTGGGGCTTGAACTTCCGACCTTCTGGTCAGTAACCCAGAGCCTTAACCGCTGCCCATTTCACAACAAAAAACAACCAGTAAGTGGCAGTTCTGTGGATGGAAATGCATTGTTGATGAGAGAAGTCAACAGAGAATGGCTAGAATGGTCTGTTCAATTGTGCTGAGAAGAATGCCATCTCAGAATGCTGTTCTGAGATGCGGGTTGGCACTGTTTGGTGGCATGAGGGGGACCTACACAATATTAGGCAGGTGGATTTAATGTTGTGGCTGATTGATCTAAATATACATTTGAAAACCAGAAATAACAGAAAATCATGAAGAAAATTAATAGGATTTTTACTACTGGAACCCAACTGTTGCATTGTATTACGTTCATAATGAGGGTTATCACTGCACTGCTGTTTTCTGCAGCTGCATCTTTACTGTGCCAAGGCAGGCACTGATAGTGACTTGGAGAGTTCAAGGTTGTAGCAATTCTTGGTATCAGAGCATGTTCGTACTTGCGAGGCTGGTGCGTGCGTGTAAGTGCCATGCGAAGCAGATTTCTGGTAGTTTTACAAAGGGAGTGGGGGAGGAGTCATATGATCCTACTGAAATCAATCTTCACTAGTTCATTTAAACATTGTCATATTACTGTAGACTTCTCTCCAGAAGCTACAGGCCTACCATGACACAAAATCATTGCTGATCAGCATGAAGAGGATTCAAATAATGACTCAGCTGCTTTGGGCACATTTATACAGTCAAACAATTCAGATTTCACAGACATCTTGCACAGTTTGAATTGTTGCATCTGCGTAATAAGAAAAAAGCACAAATGAGATCAGATTCTTTGGCATAGATGTAGGCAACTTTAAAATGTGATCCTAAATCTGATGGAAAGCTCATCATCTGACCTACAGCTAAACAACTGTATCCAATTCTCACCTTAACTTGCCACCTTTTGTCATTGTATGACAGATGGGCTCAGGTAAAGTACCTAAATGTGTGGAAATTCCTATTTGTGAGTTATTTCACACAAGTGAATCACTGCCATATTCAACTAATTTATGAGGATTTCAATAATTTACTCATGGCTAAATTTGAAAATAAAAAAAATTGAAAATTCCGTCATCATTTACTAATTGCTTTATATTATAGGAAGATTTTTTTAGCGATTAAAACCTAAAGTTGCACTCAAAACCTTTCATAGAGCTAATGTATCATTTCAAAAGACTTGAAATCCAGCATGAGTTGTTTAAAATAATTTTATAGTGCATTTTTGTCATTTTTTATTTTTAATATGCTGACTGTACTTTTATCTGCTTGTATAATTGTATTTTAAATAATTGGTTGGTTATATTTGTTGCTATATTACTGATTATTGTTTTGCCATAGGAGCAGACTGATCTCACAATTCGTAAAGAGTAGTCTGACTTTTCTGGCGCTGAGCTCTGGCTTCCTGAAATTCAAAGAGCAGAGTGTATTTTAGCTCCAGTTTTTCCAGTGAATTCCCACAGAGGGGCGCCAAAAGCAAGTTGTAAAGTGAGTTGATTTAGCAGTAAATGATGTAATACAGTGGAAAGGAAAGCATATTTTCTTAACTCTATCCAATACCCCAACATTAAACCTAGCAGGGAAAATGGAATCTCCAAATAATGGTGTCATATATTATGCTAACATGGTTGCTTCCTCGTTTCAATGCAGAACGAGAACCTTGGTCTCCCATGCAGCTGACACAATGTGCTACTGGTCACATAACAGGCATAAAAAAAACATTTGTACAGATGCAAGAATGTCTGACAGCAGATGCCGCTTGTCATTAACGGCATGATGGGGCCGATGCCAGGGTACTGGAACATTCGGAAGCAACATGGCGACCTGTGATCATGTTGTGGTGTGGTTAGGTGTTAACTTTTTTAACAATCTAAAGTAAATACTAATTATTATTAATAATTATGTGACTACATTTAGTTGCCTGTTACATGTTTTATATTGTTTATATGTGGTTGGGTCTTTTATATGTGGTTAATCTAAAATATTGATGTGATAGTACAATGTAGCTAAACTAATATATTTATAAGTGTTATGAACCATTGAGGTTTAACACACACAATAAATCAGATTGGTGAGCCTATGATAGGATCCATCTGAACTGATGAACTGAGAACGGAATGACAAGAATGTATTCATGCTGCAGGAAAAATTCGATATGGTGACGTCTTTATCATGAAACTGCTATGTGGCCTTGAACCATGAAGCTTGTTAAACAAACGTCTAGGTTACGGAAGTAACCTCCGTTCTCTGATGGAGGGAACGAGACGTTGTGTCGAAGAAGCGACACTAGTTGTCTCTCTTGAGCGCCGAATATGCCTCTGGTCTATGAAAAAAGGCCAATGAGAAGTTGGCAGACAGAATTTGCATACCCCCGCACCGGACATATGGGTATAAAAGCGGGGAAATACTTTGAGTTCATTCAGGATTTTTCTGAGGAGCCTGAAATGGTCCGGCCACTGCAGTGGCTCGGCTCAGCGACGTGACCGAGAGGACACAACGTCTCGTTCCCTCCATCACGGAACAGAGGTTACATACGTAACCTACACGTTCCCTGTCTGTCGCTCACTTCGACGTTGTGTTGAAGAAGTGACACTAGGGGTCCAATTTAAATCCCGCCATGCGCTGAGCCGTGTACTGCTGACACAGGAGCAGACAGGTAATTTTATGTGCACAAGCGACCAACTGTGTCAGACTGCGCGTACCCTTCCCCAATGCCCCAAAAAAGTCGTCAGAATCCTTCTGGTTACCCTAGACAGGGGAACAAGGCGACGCTTGCCAACCTGGGAACGGGCCAAGCCTGGCTGGGCCTCTTTTCTCTCTATGTTTCTCCGCATAGAACAAGAACAGCCGGGGCCCTTACACGCATCGAGGGAAGGCGGTCTTACCCAGTTTCCTATTCTTTCAGGGGAAAAAGACCCTGCGGAGGCCACACCTGCCCAAAAGGGGAGGTAAAGATGGCGAATACATCACATGGGTTTTTTAGGCAACATGTGGAATGTGGCACAGTGATAGATCCAGCCTCAAGGAGGGGGAGTTGCTACAGCATAGCGACCAGAGGTCAGCTAAAACTGTCTAAGGGAGACACGGGTACACTTTGTAAGGGGACCGTACCGCAGAAAATACACACAGGGGGAGTCCCGATTTGTGGAGCACCTATTCCAGTACAGGATAGATTGAGTACCCGTAGTGGACTGGGTCGGCAAGTTACTCCGCTGAACTGTGGACCCAAAAGGGCTAGGGAAGGATTCAAAAAGGCAATCCGGTGTGTGGGATCTCCTGGGAGAAAAAGTGCAGTTTTACCTCTGCCGAGGGAAAGGGCGCCAGGTGCAAGCGATTCACCCGGCCAGATCGTCAGCGTGTTACCGAGTTCTACCCCCTTGGACCTGCGAAAACATGGGATGATACTGACTCAACCCTGAGACTGTAAAATCTTGCAAAGGTATTAGGTGTTGCCCTACCCGCTGCTCTACATATGTCTGCTAGGGAGGTGCCTCTGGCCAGTGCCCACGAGGACGCAATACTCCTTGTTGAGTGGGCAGTGGGAGGTCTTTTGGGAGGCAAACAGGTCTACCTGGGCTTTGCCTAACAGTTCCCAAATCAGCTGGACCGACTGGGGGTGAAGCCTCAACTCTCCACTGGGCAAGCGTTGTCCTGACAGCGCGTCTGCTACCACATTGGGGTTGCCGGGGATGTGAGTGGCACGCAGCAACTTGAGTAGCTGCTGGCTCCAAAGGAGGAGACGACGGGTGAGTCGTGACATGTGGCGGGAGCGTACGCCACCTTGGAGATTTATGTACGCTACCGCAGTGGTGCTGTCTGACCTGATCAGGGCATGTTTGTCTCGAACTAATGGGAGAAACTTCCGCAGGGCAAAGAAGACAGTCAGTAACTCCAGGCAGTTGATGTGCCAGCGCAGCGGGGCCACTTTCCAACGGCCTGCTACTGCACGCCTGTAGCAAACGGCGCCCCAACCCAATCTAGAGGCATCGGTCGTGACCAAGTGTACTCCTGCCCGTAGAAAACTGAGGTCTGTCCAGGGTTTGAATGTTTGGCGGCAGGCAGGGATGATCGTCACACGGTGTGTGTGAGCGCATAGTAACTCTCGTGAGTGAGCCAGAATAAGCCAATCTTCAATGTAATTGAGTATGTGAATGCCGGCTTCTCGGAGCGGGGCAAGGGATGCCTCTGCGACTTTCGTGAAGACGTGAGGGGACAGAGACATGCCGAAGGGGAGGACTTTGTACTGATACGCCTGGCCGTCGAACGCGAACCGTAAGAAGGGTCGGTGTCGAGGCAGAATTGAGATGTGGAAGTACGCGTCCTACAGGTCTACCGCTGTGAACTAATCTAGATGACGAACGCAGGTTAGGATGTGTTTCTGCGTGAGCATTTTGAAATGGAGTTTGTGCAAAGCTTTGGTCGTAAGTCGCCGCCTTTCTTGGGTACGATGAAGTAAGGGCTGTAGAGACCCTTCTTCATCTCGGTTGGAGGGACAGGCTCTATCGCATCTTTGAGTAAGAGAGTAGCGATTTCCACGCTCAGGGATTTGGCATGTTCGGCGTGTACTGCGGAGAAGCGGACGCCCGTGAAGGGGGCAGAGGCCTGGCAAACTGAATTGCGTAACCGAGTCGGATGGTCTGGGCCAGCCAGTGAGATGGGTTGGAAAATGAAAGCCATGCATCCAAACTCCGAGCTAGAGGTACCAAGGGGACGATTATTTTTGACGTACCCGGTGGGACTTCGCAGCGGGGCGGAGCAGGTAAAACGACGTCGGGAGGCGAAGACGCGTCCCGAGGCTCTGGTGCTGAGAAAAGACTCAAAGCACTTACCTTGCTCCGCACACCCGGCAGGGGGCGACTGAGGAGGAGGTCCAACGTAGACATCCTCTAGACTCATCAGAACCGGCGGCCAGGGAACAGTCGTGGGGCTGAAGGCGGAAGGTCCACGTCCAGCGTGCTGGGACTGTTGAAATCTGGCGGCAGAGTGCCGTGAGAACAGCATTTGCGGGCCAGGTGACCCAAAGACAAAGGAAATAGCTCTTTTACTGAGACTGTGTGTTAAGATTCTCCTCCCGGCCCTCCACCGGGGGACGGAGTGGTCTTACAATCTCCGGAGCTAACATCTTGGTCCCTGGGTCGGACATCTCAGGAGTGCCTGGGAGCCTTATGGGTCCTCGAGGGGGTCCATGAGACAGGGGCGTCTGCTTCCTGCAGTGTGCTCGACGCGGGGGCTGAGAGCTGGGCCCGGGTTGAGGCGGAGCAGGGTGTTTCTTTGCCGCAGGAGGATGCCCTCGCTGGGCAGACGGGGCATGGCCCATGGCGGCAGGCTTGCGGTGGGGCAGGATATGTGAGATGGCCTCCACTTCTTCACCGTGGAGAACTGAGGACTTCCCTCGACGGTGTTGCTGAAGAGGCCGAACTGGGAGACAGAGGCGTTGAGAAAACGAGCCTTGTCAGTCTCACGCATCTCGACCAAGTTCAGCCACAGATGACGTTCCTGGACCACAAGCATGGCCATTGCCTGCCCGAGTGACTGCGCTGTGACCTTTGTGGCCCTGAGGGCGAGGTCGGTCGCTGAGCGCAGTTCCTGCAACACATCGGTATCAGGGCTGCCCTCGTGCAGATCTTTGAGCATCCGGCCTGGTGGACTTGCAGTATGGCCATGGCGTGCAGGGCGGAAGCGGCCTGTCCAGTGGCGCTGTAGGATTTGGCAGTAAACGATAATGTCATCCTGCAGGCCTTAGAAGGGAGCACAGGGCGACCCCACCAGGTGGAAGGGTTTCCGGGGCATAGATGGAGCGCAACAGCTATGGCCCGCTCCGCCGTCGAGGGTAGCGAGAGCAGATGAGCAGGCTTTGTGACGAGTGGAGAGGGGTGCTCTCCACGAAGACGTCAGGTCATCGTGCACCTACGGGAAAAACGGGACGGGGGGCGAGGCTGTGAGCGGCGGGCAGACCCCAGGAACCAATCATCCAACTGTGGGGAGGATGGAGGGTTCCAGTCCAACCCCACGCTGGCAGCGGCCCGGGCAAGCATGTCAGACATCTGCGCGTCAGCCTCAGCCTGGGTGTGCTGGCCCGAAAGCGGCAGCCCAGGGGAGGCCTCAGCATCAGACGCCACGTGAGTCGAGCCGCTGTTGCCTCGAGCACGGACGGGAGTCAACGAGCGTGCTGGGGGGCGGGTGATCCGAGGGGGCGTACCCAGCGGAGCTGCACCCGCTGCCGTCTCCAGATCACCTCCAGTGTCAGCCGCATCGTCCTCAGTCCCGTGGGAAGAAGGAGCGATGCGGAGGGCGGCTGAAGTGGCGTGCTTTCTATTCAAAGCAAGCCGCGAACGCAACATTGCCATGGTCAATCCCTCGCAGTGAGAGCATGAACCATCCACAAACGCTGCCTCAGTGTGATCGCTGCCCAGACACACGAGGCAACGCCTGTGACCGTCTGAAACGGAGAGCCCTCTACCGCATCCAGGAACTACACAGGGGCGGAATGGCATCTTTAATAATGTACAGATTTTGCTGTTTCAGAAGGAAATTGGTACATTAATTCACCAAAGTGGAATTTGAAGTGGCAGAGGAATGAAGGCTATACAATGCTTGAAGTTGCCAAAGGACTGAAGATTTCATACAAAGGTGTACACAAAAGTGTTCAAAGACAAAGGACAACTGGCTCTAACAAGGACGGAAAGAGATGTGGATGGCCTGATGTACAACTAAACAAGAGGATAAGTACATCAGAGCCTCCAGTTTGAGAACTAGATGCCACACATTTCCTCAGCTGACAGCTTCATTGAATTCTACTCGCTCAACACCAGTTTCATGTACAAGCGTAAAGAGAAGACTTGCAAAGAAAAAGCCATTTTTAAACAGAAAAAAAGGAAAGGTTAGAGTGGGCAAAGAAACAGACATTGGACAACAGAAAATTGGAAAAGAGTGTTATGGATCTTAATCCCATTGAGCTTGTGTGGGATCGGCTAGACTGTAAGGTGCGTGAGAATTGCCCGACAAGACAGCCACATCTCTGGCAAGTGCTACAGGAAGCGTGGGGTGAAACGTCAACTGTTGGACAAACTAACAGCTAGAATGCCAAGAATCTGCAAAGTTGACATTGCTGCACGTGGAGTATTTTTTGATGAGAACTCTGAGGTAGTTCTCATACTGTGGTAATGTCCTGACTATACATTGTGATTAGTTGAATGCCACTTTGGTGAATAAAAATACTATAATGTACTATAATGTATATATAATAATACTATAATGTACATTATTCCACACTTTTGGCCACCAGTGAAAATAAGTCATTTAAAATATGACAGTACTGCATAAAAAAATATAATTTAGGGAAATCACTTTCTCTTCCAATGTAATGTATTGTATGATCTGATACAGTTATACTCCAATCATGAGAAGGGAGGGCGAGAGAGAAAGTTAGTGATAAAAACATAGAAAAAAACAGTAGAGGAGCATTCAGCTGTTGTATGAAAATATTTGATTGTAGCCCTGTATGGCTGCCATGCATGAGCATGCTGTTGGTATATAATACAGGCTTCTCTTTGTTGTTGGATGTGGGAAAAACATCCAATAGATGCTAAAATAAGAACAGGAAGGAAGCAGGGGGTGGGGTGGCAAAGACAAGCTACGGGGGAGGACAGAGAGTGGGAGTGAGTGAGGAATGTTCCCTTTCACTCATTCTCTCTTTCGGACACACAAACAAGCACATACAGAAAGAGCTCTCTAAAGTAACTGAGCGTAATGCAACATCACAGTTGTGAGCGGTGTGAGCATTGGATACAGAAGCTTTATGATTCATTTAGCCACCGCTCAGCTTCACTGAGAACGTGTGCAGACAACACAAGGCTCCCAGATTCCTTGAACAGCTTCCTCGACCATTTAAAAGGGCTGACAGATACTAGATAGAACAAGTAATTCTTTTGATGAGTCAACAAGTCAAACTGACTCAGCGATCCAGC
This sequence comes from Moxostoma hubbsi, assembly GCA_032164185.1. Classification (NCBI taxonomy): domain Eukaryota; kingdom Metazoa; phylum Chordata; class Actinopteri; order Cypriniformes; family Catostomidae; genus Moxostoma; species Moxostoma hubbsi. Next base: position 8,537,057 of record JAVLUX010000030.1, on the reverse strand, counting down.
TGAAGGGGTTGGGCAGAATGCACTCGTTTATCACGGTTTAAACACTTCTGCTGCAGAGACTGAAGCAGAATGTGCATTATGTGTATTACTTTTTACCTTATACTGTACATTGTTTAGAGCTAAAAAGCAAAAAAAAGTTATCTTGTGAACACACTAGCCACTGTGAACCTAGTTTACCAGAACTCTAGATTTTTTTAATATTTTCTCAAAATTGATACAAAATAAATCTGAAATTGTGGCTTATTTCTAGGGGTATTGGAATATCGGGGAAACAATTAGAAACTACCATTGTGGATCAAATGCCATCTTTATCCCTGCCAATGGTCTTGTGATGAAGAGGGCAGACGAGGGAGTAAGGATCCAAATGCAGCTTTATTAGAATTTCAAAAGTAAAGGCAAGTACAAATACAGGAACAAATGAAACCTCCACGAGGGGAAGATAAAGAAATGAACACAAGAAAACAACACGGGGGGTCTTGCAAGGAGGGCATAGGCAGGAACATGGACCAAGGCAGGATTCGGGAACTGAGCATCAAACATAGAACAACGACCAACAAAGGACAAGGTGAACATGAGGGCTTAAATACAAAACAAGGGAAAACATAAACCAATGGACAAACAGAACTCATAACAAGGTAAAAGGGCAGTTAACTAAAACCAATGACAAAACTAGAACTGATAACAAGATAATCAAACAATAAACCAATGAAAACCAGACACATGGACAAGGAGGGGAAAACAGGACTTGACAAGACTTCAAAATAAGAGTTCATAAAACAAAAGGCAATGCGGAACATAAAAGGTGCCAAAACTCAAAGAGTGCATAAACAAAGAACAATGTGGAACATAAAAAGTGCCAAAAACTTAAATAAAAAAGGTACACAAACCAAAGACGGTGTGGATCGTTACAGGTCTGATATGATACAAATCATACAAATCACTCTAGCTGGTACTAAACTCCATGCTTTGGTTGACACTGGCTCAGGTCTTTACCTCATCGCTGATGAATGCTGTAGTTCTATTCCAGCTTTATCTACTCACTCAATCAGTAAGTATTTTGCGCTGGCCCATCATTAACTGGACAGTTGCTGGACATACTAGGCTCAGTGACTGTCCCTATAGGGGATGCAGCATTTTCTCATGTTTTCCATGTAGTACACACAGCCACTCATCATGTATTCATAGGATGGGATTTCTTTATTAACCACGCTGTTATCATTGACATACTGCATGCACACTTACAACTGTGCAATACCATAAAGCCTCTGTCACTACCCCAATCTCTGATTCCAGTACAAAGTCCTGCTATCAGTGTCGCTCACTCGACTGTCTCACCTCTGTCAGAGATGGCTATCCCAATTTCTGTTGGGTATAATGTGATAGCCAATCCCTTCACAGACACATAAGTGGGCATACTGGAACCACATCCTCCACCAGTTGTGACTTTGGGTATCGGTATAAAACTAACCTCAGTTCAGAAGGGGAGTGCACTCCACAAGTGAACTCATCTCTCTTGATGCTGGATGACCATTAGGTCAGCTTGTCTCTGTCACTGGCAATGAACATGATGAGTATGCATTATGACTCAGCTGAAACTAACTCGAAAGAGGTTGCACGTCCAGTGGTGGAAGAGCATATGGATAACACATGCTAAACCACTGAAGAACTAGCTAGAATAACTAGAGGCCTTCTTGCAGATTTTACTATAATTTTTGATCCTAATCAAATGACTATGGCAAAACCAAATTGATTATACATAGTATCAACACGGGTAATGCTGCAGCAATCAAAATATGCCGTTAAATAATCAGGTACTCAGGCTTTGTTGCAACAAGAAGTGTTAGATCACGACATCATTGAGGAGTCTCACGGAACATGGTCAGCGCCGGTTGTGCTTGTCTAGAAAAGAATGGCACACACCAGTTCGGTGTCGATTACAGAGGCCTCAATGAGGTCATGATCAAAGATCTGCATCTGCATCCACGTGTCGATGAAACCCTCGATAGACTTTCTGGGGCCAGAGTGATCAGCACCATCGATCTCACGGCCAGTTACTAGTAAAATCATTTTAATGCACAAAATTATTTCTCATCTGGTACTGGGCTATATTAGTTCCATATGATGCCAATGGGCATCTCAAGCCCTGCCCAGTTTCACAGGTTTAAAGAGCTTGTGCTTCATGGTTTGCACTGGAGCATTTTTTTCTACGCTTATTTAAGTTACTGTGTCTCCAGAGCAAGTGCTGAACCAGATCCATCGAATATAGACAAAGTCACAACATGAACAATTCCCAAGTCTGCAACACAAGTCAGGGCTTTTCTTGGTCTATGTGCTTACTATCGAAGATTCATCAGAATTCACACACACGGCTGAACCTCTACATTATCTGACACATAAATAGTAATATTCATCTGGTCAGCAGAAGCAGATGAGACTTTCACATACTGAAGCAACCATTGAAATCCTAATAATTATGGCATTTCTGAATCTTTCATTTCCATTTCTTCTCTACACTGATCCTTACCTTCATTCAACTTGCTCTGTCCTTCTGCAAGAAGTGGATGGGAAAGAGCATGTAATTGCATATACCAGCTATGTGCTTTCCACTTCTGTTTGCCCATTGTTAGTTTGACATTTCCGAAGAATCTTGCTTGTCAGACATTCACTGTCATAACTAGGGCTGCAACAAACAGTTATTTTGATAAACAACTAATCTAATGATTATTATAATGATTATTCGACTATTCGTTGATTATTGCAATGATTAATCATTAGCTCTTAACTGTCTTTTCAGCTTGTGCCCAGAGTTAAAAGGTTGTAATAAATGTGCTTACTACTAATAAAGAGAAAATATATATTTTTTTAAAAATACCTCTAAATGACATTCACTGAATTAAAGGGGGAAAAATACTTTTTTAATTCAGTAAAAAATTCACTGCAAAAAAAAATCCTATAATTATCAAGTGTTTTTATCTTGTTTTCCATTTAAAATGGTCTAAAAATCCTTAAAACCAGAAGAATTTTCTTTAGAAGCAACATATAATATATTTATATATTGGGTTTTAAGATACATCCAAGATACACCATGGATGGCTGACTCTGTATGGAGCTCTCCAGTTCTTTTGCTGTTTTTGTTTATTTGTCCTGTGTTTAGTAATTTATTTCCAATCAGTTCTACCAGAGAGGAGCTGCTGAATATTCAGTAGCACACGCCAGACAATCTTTTACCAGTTTTTAATTTTTCAGACTTTCTGTTGCACATTTTAGTCGGAGGAGCTGCAATGCTGCACAAGCATGCTAAAATATGCAAACGTGGAAAGCGAGCCGGCGCGCTGATCAAGCTCTGACAGTCAAGCATCCATCTAGCAAATCTCTGCTCTCTTCCTAACAAAACAAAATAATTCTCCTAACCTGCAAATATAAGGACTTTGCAAATTCTGCTGCATTGTACTTCTTGAGTGTCTATATTCCTCCTCACGCATGAGTGAACACAGCACTGCAACAGTTAGCTGATCAGATCACAGACACAGAGCAACATCACCCGGACTCACTTATTATTATTCTTGGATATTTTAACAAGGCAAATCTCACACATGAACTGCCCCAATACAGACAGCACATGACATGCCCCACCAGAGACAGAAATACACTGGATCATTGCTACACTACAATAAAAGATGCATTTCACTCTGACCCACATGCAGCTTTTGGACGCACTGTCTGGTTCATCTTCTTCCGACCAACAGGCAGAAATTAAAATCAGCTAAGCCTGCAAAAAGGATGTAAAAATATGTACCAATGAAGCAGAGCAATAACTACAAGCCTGCTTTGATTGCATTGATTGAAGAGTTTTTGAAGGTGCAACCACAGACCTGGACAAGCTCACAGATACTATGACATCATATATCAGTTTCTGTGAGGACACTTGCATTCCTACTAGGACTAGTAGGACAAAGCATGGTTTACAGCAAAATTCAGGCAGCTTTGTCAGGCCAACGAGGATGCTTAAAAAAGTGGGGATAAAATATTGTACAATCAGGACAAATACAGACTGACAAATGAGATTAGAGTGGCTAAAAGAAGCTATTTTGAAAAACTGAAAGATTTTAACAACTACAGGAAACCATCCCCCAACACTGTAGGAAATCAACAACTGGTTGAAGACCTGAATGTATTTTACTATAGTTTGAAAAGCCCAGTCTCACACCCCACACTTTCTCCGACCTTCACAGCACACAAACATTTACATCTCCTGCCACTACCCTCCTCCCCTTTCCTGCAACTCAACATGCACTTAAGATCTGTGAAGATGATGTGTTCCGGGCTTTCCGGAAAAAGAAGACAAAAAAAGCACAGGGCCCAGATGGTGTTTCACCCACCATCTGGCCCCCATCTTCACACAGATCTTCAAAAGATCACTGGAGCAGAGTGAAGTTCCCTGTTGCTCCACAATCATCCCTCTCCCAAAGAAACACAATATCAAAGGACTTAATGACTATAAACCCATCACTCTGACATCTGTGGTCATGAAGTAGTTTGAGAGACTAGTGTTGGCCCACCTGAAGGATATCACTGAACTCTTTCTGGATCCCCTCAATTTGCTTATAGATCAAACAGGTCTGTGGATGATGCAGTCAATATGGACAGCATTACATATTTCAACATCTAAAAAGACCAAGGACTTATGCAAGGATATTATTTGTTGACTTCAGTTTGGCTTTTAACACCATCAACCCAGCTCTCCTATGAACTAACTGAACCCAGCTCTCTGTTCCCGGATCTATCTGTCAGTTGTAAGATTATATATGCAGAAGAATTCCACCAACATGATTTGAAACAAGGAAAAAAAACAGCCTTTCAGTTTGGAATGTTTCAACGTCGTAAATCACCGGCATTCACAAGAACCCCCACCCAGTAAAAGCAGACTTTTCTTCTGTGCAAGGTTACCATCGGATTTGCACAACTCCAAGACATTTCATCTTAATATAGCCTTGCTAGATAATGCTGAAAATCACTTTGAACTGTGGTAACGTTTGTACCTGACAAATTAATTATTATAGACTGATGGAACTCTTTAAAATGTGTGTGGCTATGTGCAATCACCAATAATTGATAAATATAATCTTTAATTCTGTATGATTTATCTTATTCTACTAAGAATGGTAACTATAAGGTTTAACTTGATAAAATGCAATGATGTTTAAAACCAATATGATTTTGTAACCAGAGATTTTCATGTTTTATTATTTACACGTATAACATCCATATAAACTTGTCATGTTTAGTATGTAAACATTTGTTTGTGTATGAAGAAAAATCTGATGACAATGAATTTCATGTCTCTTGTACCATTTGCAAGATATAAAGTTCATGATCAAATATGCACTATTTTTAAGCGAGAAATGTTTAAGAGTCTGAAACAATGGACCATAACTCAATTGTCGGAAAAGACAGCCCAGTTGACCATGTGACTCTGAAAAGTAACTTCTGATTGGCGCAGGACACCTTTGGGGGATGTGGCCAATTTCAGTTAAAATAGTTCCAAACAGGAAGAACATGCTCTCTTGACTCTCTTCCTCTTGACTCTGCTCTCTGAACACTCTTCCTCCATGTTTGCTCTTCCGACCACTGCACCGCATCTCACCGGAACCAAGCTCATGCCATGGGGAATCCACGGCAACTCGGGACTCAACGTCAGTTGAGGTATTTTCAACAGACTCCGTAGAGTTCATCTTCACTGTACTGATCAGTTATTTCACATTCTGTCACTTTTCACCAACCTGTCTTATGTATGTGTTAGATTAGATTTTTGTTTAGAATAGTAATAAATTTTGTCTGTGTTCAAAGACGACTTGACTGTGGTGTATTTTGATAAATAATCTCATCCCTGTTTCTGAAAGATTTTGCTTCAAAGCTGTTCCTAAATACATGTGATATTATTTTCAATAAGCCATGAGAATAATATCACTCCAATAAGTGAATTAATCATAATTAACATATTAAAGCTATTTAAGCTCTGTACACAAATGGCTGCACCGCCAAGGACCCCTCTGTCAAGCTCCTGAAGTTTGCAGATGACACTACAGCCATCAGCCTAGTCCAAGATGACGATGAGACTGAATACAGAAGGGAGGTTGAACAGCTGGACATCTGGTGCAGTAAAAAACAACCTGGAGTGGAACACGCTTAAAACAGTGCAGATGATAGTGGACTTAAGGAGGAACACCCAACATTGACCCCACTCACCATTCTGAACAGCACTGTGGCAGCAGTGGAGTCATTCAGGTTCCTGGGCACCACCATTTTAAAGGACGTGAAGTGGGAGACCTACATAGGCGACATGCTTCAGACCCAATAAAAAAGTAGATTTAATAAAGATAAATACGCATATCCGTACAATGTGTGATGTGCTGCACATCTGATTTTAAACTGAATCTTTTTACTCAAAACGGGACTCATATCCAACAGTTTACTCAAATCCAACAGAGGACACTGTTTGAATTTTAATTGGACTGAAGACATAATTGTCACCTTCTTCATTAACACTTCTCCATTAATGAAAGGCAGCAACAAAAGTTAGCTACATGTTGACGCTTAATATTACAAAGCACAGTAAACCATTTTCAGAGGGGGAGCTCTTGAAGGACTGCATGGTAGAAACGGCTGGCATATTGTGCCCTGACAGAAAAAGTAATTTTGCATAAGCATCAGCCTGTCTCATTGCACAGTCAGTCAGCCTGTGGAAGTCAATGATGATGACTTGGCTGCTGAAGGCAGCTGACTGCACTTTTTTCATTTCACTTAAAGAAAGTATGGATATAAAAAATAAAAAAATAAAAATATTGGAAGAATTTCTAGCCATGATGAATCGATGAAGAGAACAACAAGGGGATCAGACCTCTACGAAAGGGTCTAAGGATGTTTCGAGAGATTGAACCTGCCAAGGACTAAACTGCTAAACGTAATCACAGATTAATCTCAAAAGAATGTTTTTCAAGGAAGAATGTTGGACTACTGCAAAGGATACAAGAAAGGGTAAGAGAGGATGATCCCAACTCAAATTTAATATTTTCTCATTGCATTATTCACCAAGAGTCCATTTGCAAAACTGTCTTTACCATGTCACTGTGATGAAAACTGGCAAACTTAATCTAGGCTGTGGGCTCAACCATCACCAGTTCATTCAGCTACATGAGGACACTAACAGAGAGCACCCAGATATTTGTATCACTCCAACCGACAATTCTGGGGAATGTGTTTTGCCGTGTGTGAGAGCTGAAAAAGGAGTTTGAGATGTTTCTTGTGACGGTGGGGAAGGTTGACAAGTTTGCAGAGCTAAAAGACTCAGACTGGGTGTGCTACTTGGCATTTGGGGCGGATGTACTGGGCAATCTGAATGACCACAACCTTAAACTACAATGAAAGAATATGTTTGTGCACAAACTGTATTCATGTATATGAGTGTTCAGAGCTAAGCTGGTCTTGTTTTCCCAACAAATGACCAACAAGTGTTTCACACGTTTCCCAATGTTGGCCATTTCCAACTCTATGGCAAATGTATGTGAGAACTGTGTTGCCCCAAGTTAAGACTGTCTCTTGCAACACTATGTTTACCTGGATATGGACTGGCAACAGGTGTCACTGTATTACCTGACACTCCACTTGGGATTTACCTTCAAGTTTACATCGGATAACTTCCTATTTGAAATTTGAGTTGCTAATTTCTGTGCTGTGTTCTTTATATAAATAGTAATTCTGATTAGTGTAAAAGTTTATATTTCTGAATAAAATGTGAGTAGTGCAATTCCATGTAAAATTTGGAAAGTGTTCGGTGGTTGCAAGTGTGTTGCTGTGCGTTTGCCAAAGGTGTTTGGTTTTTAGAAGGGGAGTGTTTTTTAGAACATTTCTATGTGGTTGCTAGGTGATTGCTTACTGGCACAAGTCAAGGGCCCTTCCTTAAGTCTCTATAGGCCCTTTCCAACCTAAAGTCCTGGTACTTTTCCCCTAGTAACTTTCTAGAAGAGAACTCTTAAGAGGAATGGGACACCCATTGAGACTTTTCCCGTTGCATTCGCACTCACCAAAGTAACTCCCATAGTGATGTCATGTACGATCAACCATTTTTCATGCAACATAATATGCGCACGCAATTCCTTAGCAACAACAATATCAACAAATGTGCTGGAGGATGCCGGGATCGGAGACACTCCTTTGTTTGGGCTGTTTTATACTAACTTTGACTGCATATGAAAACGTAGGAAGCTGCCTAATAAGTTAATGGTTTAAACAACAGTGGCTTTGGATGAATTAAACTCTCTGAACACTTTAAAAAACACCTTATTTCATCCTAACTTCATCCATCCTATTACAGCCTCCGAAGGCAGCATTTTCCAATTTTCGGCTGAGCCTGTGTGTAAAGGTTATAATTTAACTTGGCCGTGTGAGGCTTGTGGTGCCCTGTGCTGCAGCAAGGGTGAGAGTTGAGATGAGGGGGCAAAAGTGCTCTTTAACCACGGAGCACATGATGAACTCAGTGGACAACATATTGAAAATGCACCATAAACCCATTTGTCAACATGATCAATAACGATAAAGGCTTTTATGACAAATATTAATATTGGAGATACCTTTGGAAGATCGAATTATGGGCACACTAGAACAATAAACCACGTTTATAGCATAATACCCAGTAGCGGTTTTAGCTTGTTTGGTGCCCTGGGCGAAACCCACTTCAACACATCCCCAAAGTTGTTGACGCCCCCCGCAAGATGACTCCCTGTGCAACTGTACATGTCGCCCATGCCTAAATCCGCCACTGATAATACCCTTGTATTTACCAGTTTGTAACCTACAAAAATATCCTCCTAAACCACTGGATACTTTTGTTATATGTTATTTCTGTAAAGGAAAGTGTAAATTTAGCACAATCCTCTGAGTAGCAGGCTAGCAGCTAGTTTGTTTACTAACAGCAGCTGTGGACTCCTCTCCTTTCCATATGCTTTGTGTGTCATAGGTTTTCGACCAATCACAGGCTGCAGCACCTCCCACAGTCTGCCACAGTCCTTATATACCCCAAAAGTACCTACCCCAGAGTAGGAGCTAAAAATGTCCCCTAAAACGGCTTTGAGGAACTATAGTTCCTCAAGTGAGAAAGTGACTAAAAGTACTATTCCCGGGGAAAAGTACCTAAAACAGGCTTTTGTTCCACCAGTGGGAAAGCGGCTCATGATATTCCAATCCCTAGAAATGCAGTAGTTATGTCCTTTCTTCAATGAAAATCGATGGTATTTTTTTGTCACATTTTATTATCCACCAGACAAAATCATAAGTTTGATTGCATAGAAAAGGATTGGCACAACTCTCATTGCCCCACAATTTGAGGAAATATTAATGTCTGTAGCACAAACAGTGCATGCACTACATGTTAAAACCTATGGTTTGAACCCCTAACTCTACACTGTACATTTTTTTCATAATTTGAATGGTAAAAGACTGTAAAAATTCTACAGTAAAAAACTAATTGTTTAACAGGTAGTTTCCAGAAAATATACGGAAACATTTTTTAATATGATTAAAAAGACAATACATGTAGTTTTATGGTCAAATTTTGTACCAAATATATATTTTCTTTATGTAAAAAGTATGATTTTTTTGTATAATTCACAGTAAAAATGTACATTATGCTTAACAAGAGAGTATATGTACTTTTTACGGTAAATTATTGTTAATAAACAATAATCACCGTTCCCAGAATTTCCTGCGTGACCCAGTTCATTCATTATATTTCATGAGGATAGTTGTTTCTTCTTATTTTTAATATCAGTTATGTACATTGGGGTGTTCTGTGTTATGTTTGATGTTAATGTTTACTGCATTATTTTTATTTCACATGTGTTATCCTGATGGTATGTTTGTGTTTATGTTTATTTATGTTTATTGGTCATTGCTCCTGGAAAGGCCTCTATTGATGAACTTCATGTCATCATGTGCCCTTTTGTAATTACTTCGGTGATTAACAATACATTACAAAGTGAAAAGCAGATTTTTACAGTTTCAGAAGCTTAATATATCAAGTTTATTATTTAGTAATATAAATGATAGTAATGCACCACAACATATACAGGCATCAAAATTACATCCTGTAAAGTCTGAAATGTGGTTATCGTATTTTTTACATTGAATTTCAGGCAACCACAGCTGCCAGTTTTTACCATAAATTTAACAGGATTTTTTTACAGGGTAAATCTGAGCAATAATAATGATGATACTTGCCTTGCTCCAATAATGAATACCCAACAGAGCTCTCTAGCTTGGCACACAATCAGGTTTGCCACATTATAGCTGAGCTGTATTCTTTTGTAAAGATGAAACTACTTTAGAAAACATATTCTATTCATTCAAATATCCGCATGCACAACTGTTTAATTTTCTCAGGTTGCATGTCATTTCAATATTCTTGTAATGACTTTAAATTGATTTCTACAATTTATTCCCACAACACATCCAGAGATTTCAGCAAAGATGAGTGCCAAAGCAGTGTCACATGAAATGCTGAGCATTCTTTAGTTAGCATGCCATTCTCCAGGGACTGAGAGTATGCTGTCTGTGCAATATTTTCATATCTTATACTTCTGTGAATACACAACACAATGTGTAGATGCTGTGCAGTTTAGAGTGGGAACAAAATCAAACAAACTGAGCACTTCTGGTAAGCAACAAACAGTGTGAGTTTAAAGAGGAGAACCAAAGTGAGATTATAAAAGGTTTTATTTTCAAAATAATAAATCCTATAAAATTAGAAAGACAGGCAGCCATCAGGACAAATAAACAAATCTTGCGAAATCCCAAATGCATTCGGCTGCAAGTCAACAAATAAGAACTTTCTGTAAAAGCAAACGTTGCATCATTGTCAAAAGGGCATTCTCAGATTACAGTGTATAGAACTCGGACATCTTCTTTTTTTTTTTAGCATATCAAGACATTGTCTGTCAAAAATGACCTCAAAGTTACCTCTCTCTTCCAAGACAACTTCATTGGGAGAATGATGAAATATGTCATGAAATAAATAAATTAAATTAAATATCTAAGAAAGAAATGTCTCAACACACAAAGCAAGCAAGTACTTTTCTCCTTTTTACTGCAGTTTGATAATCTAGGCAGCTCAATTCATTACACAAAATTTGTTTGGATTGTATTTGTAGTAGCTGTAAGATGGTATCTACCTTAGCAGTGTTGGGGAGTAATTAACTAAAAGTAATAATGCTACTAAGTTTTTTTTCAGAAGTGACAGTAGTATTTTCCCAGTGAATAGCAGTGTAGTGTCAGAAAATGCCATATCTGTCACATTGTTTTGTAAACGCAGCAAAGGAGACGAGGCAGTAACCAAACGTGCTCACCTAAACCATCCACTCTCTCTCTCTCCTGTCAACACGATCACACACTAAGTCGACATGTGTTTCCGAAAGTTCTGGTACTCTAGGATTGGCGGCATTATGCGGCTCACTGACAAGTGGCATCTCCCATCAGACATGTTTGCATCGGCTCGATCACATTCTAAATATGATATGCATTAATTTTGATGTAACACACACAAGCGTCCATCTTTGAGTCTGTAAGAATCTAAGCGTCAGAGTTTCCTCATTTGGAGAGCAAATAAGAAGAGAGGATTTTAATTAAAATGGAGAGTTAACACACAAAAGAAAGTTCTGTCATTATTTACTCAGCCTCATTTTTAAAATTACATACACTGGCAGCCAAAAGATTGGAATAATGTACAGACTTTGCTGTTTTGGAAGGAAACTGTTACTTTAATTCACCAATGTGGCATTCAACTGATCACATAGTATAGTCAGGGCATTACTGATGAAAAAAATGCATGGTTGATGCACAACCATTATTTGAAAAAAGTCAATTTTAATAAAACCTTGACAGGCCCCATTTCCAGCAGCCAGCTCTCTAACACCTTATCCTTGAGTAATCAAGCTAAATTGATAATTTGGTAATAGAAAATAATTTGCCATTATATCAAACACAGTTTAAAGCTATTTGGTTTGTTAAATGAAGCTTAACATTGTCTTTGTGTTTGTTTTTGAGTTGCCACAGAATGCAATAGACTGGCATGTCTTAAGGTCAATATTAGGTAAAAAATGGCAAAAAAGAAACAGCTTTCTCTAGAAACTCGACATTCAATCATTGTTTTGAGGAATGAAGGCTATACAATGCTTGAAGTTGTCAAAAAACATCTAGGTTACTGTTGTAACCTCCGCTCCCTATGTCGAATGAAGCGACACTAGGAGACTTGCTTGATGGCCTCGGTTACCTCTGAACTTGAGAAAAGGTCAATGAGAATTTGGCAAACAGAATTTGCATGTCTCTCCCCCAGACATACGGGTATAAAAGGAGGGAATCATGCATCTGTTCATTCAGGTTTTGCAATGAGGAGCAGAGAATAAAGTTCGGCCATTACAGTGGCACGGTGGTAGATCCTACCTGCTGCGAGGGAGGAGTTGCTACAAAAATGGTGACCGGGGGGCAGCGGGGACTGTCCAAGGGAGACGTGGCTCCACCAGTAGAGGGACCGTACCGCGGAAAATACACACAGGGGGATTAATCCACAAAGGCCCATCCTGTGGAGCACCTATTCCAGTACAGAATCATTTTAGTACCCGTAGTGGGTCTGGTCGGGGAATTCCTCTGCTGAATTCGCGGACCAGAGGGCTAGGGAGGAAGAACATCCAGGGAGCGTGAGTTTAGTGGACTCTCCTGAGCGAAAAGAGCACACTGATCACCTCAGTGGAGGGGAAAGGCACTATGTGCAAGCGGAACACCCGGTCAGACGTTACGTATTCCCAAGTTCTACGTGATTGGACCTGAGAGAACAGGGGACAAGACCGTCTCAACCCTGAGATTGTAAAATCTCGTGAAGGCATTAGGTGTTGCCCAGCCCTATGCTCTGCAAATGTCTGCTAGGGAGATGCCGTTGGCCAGTGCTCACAAGGACACTTGCAGGTTCACTTCCTGGTACCTGAAGGGGGTCGTAGGACGACATGTGTGTCTGCCAGAACAAACTCCAGGCAAGTGTCACTGATAGAGAAAGCTTGCAGGTCCGCAACCCTCTTGATTGAAGTGAGCGCGATCAGGAGGGCCATCTTCAAGGGGAGGGCTTTGAGCTCGACTGATTCTAGTGGCTCGAAGGGAGGTCTTTGAAGGCCTGAAAGGACCATGGAGAGATTCCATGAGGGGAACAGGCATGGTCTGGGGGGTTCAGCCTCTGGGCACCTCTAAGGAATCTGATAATCAGATCATGCTTCCTTAGGGACTTACCGCCCAATGCATCATGGTGAGCCGATATGGCAGTTACATAAATCTTCAAGGTGGAGGGGGACAACCTCCCCTCCAGCTTCTCCTGCAGAAATGAGAACACTGACCCGACTGCGCATCTCTGCGGGTCTTCAGATCAAGAAGAACACCAATTCATGAACAAGCGCCACTTCGAGTCTGAAACCAGTGCTGAAGTGGCGCAACCGCCACTCCTGGGTCATATGACATATGACCCAGGAGCCTCTGGAATTGTTTTAGAGGAACTGCTGTGCCTGGCTTGAATAAGGTGAGGCATTTCAGCACCAACTGCACGCTCGTTGATGTATCATTGAGTCTAACTCCATGCCGAGAAAAGAGATGCTCTGAACTGGGGTGAGTTTGCTCTTTTCTCAGTTGACCTGAAGCCCTAGAAGGCTGAGGTGCCTGAGCACCTGTTCTCTGTGGGCGCACAGTGACTCTCGAGAGTGGGCTAGGATGAGCCAGTCATAGAGGTAATTGTGTATGCAGATGCCCACTTCCCTTAGCGACAAGGGCCGCCTCTGCAACCTTCGTGAAGACGTGAGGGGACAGGGACATGCTGAAGGGGAGGACCTTGTACTGGTACAACTGACCGTTGAACGCAAACCGTAAGAAAGGTCAGTGTCGAGGCAAGATAGGGATGTGGAAGTTGCATCCTTCAGGTCTACCGCTGTGATCTAATCTAATGCTGGACGCAAGTTAGAATGTGTGTTTGTGTGAGCATTTTGAACGGGATGTTGTGCAAGGCCGGTTGAAAACTCGCAAGTCCAAGATCGGTCATAAGCCGTAAGGGGCTCTAGAGGGATGACCGCTTTTGATGTACCTGGCAAGGCTTTGCAGCGGAGTGGAGCAGGTAGTGTCGCGTCGGGAGGAAAAAGCACGTCCCGAGGCTTAGGTGCTCTAGACTCATCAGAACCGGTCGCCCGGGAGGCACAGTCATGGGTCCGGAGGCGAGGGGTGCAGGGACTGCCGGAGTATGGAATGGAGTTCTTCTTTAAGAAGGAAAGCCGCGACCGCACCGTTGCCATATATACAGTGCATCCGGAAAGTATTCACAGCGCTTCACTTTTTCCACATTTTTTTATGTTACAGCCTTATTCCAAAATTGATTAAATTCATTATTAATATAAAAGTTTGTTTGAAATCTTGAAAATAAAATGGAAAAAAATCACACTTACATAAGTATTCACAGCCTTTGCCATGACACTCCTGTGTATCCTGTTCCCACTGATCATCATTGAGATGTATCTACAACTTGATTGGAGTCCACCTATAGTAAATTCAGTTGATTGGACATGATTTGGAAAGGCACACACATGTCTATATAAGGTCCCACAGTTAACAGTGCATGTCAGAGCACAAACCAAGCCATGAAGTCCAAGGAATTGAAGTCCAAGGAACTCAGCCAGAGCCCAGACTTGAACCCGATTGAACATCTCTGGAGAGATCTGAAAATGGCTGTGCATCGATGCTCCCCATCCAACCTGATAGAGCTTGAGAGGTCCTGCAAAGAATAATGGGAGAATCTGCCCAAAAATAGGTGTGCCAAGCTTGTAGCATCATACACAGCAAAGGCTGAGCAAAGGCTGTGAATACTTATGCACATGTGAATTTTTTCATTTTTTTATTTTTAATACATTTGCAAAGATTTTAAACAAACTTCTTTCACATTGTCATTATGGGGTATTGTTTGTAGAATTTTTAGGAAAATAATGAATTTAATCAATTTTGGAATAAGGCTGTAACATAACACAATATGACAAAAGTGAAGCGCTGTGAATACTTTCCAGATGCACTGTATATATAAGGAATACATTTTTTAAACCACCCATTCTGTCTGTGCTGAAATCCTACTTTGACTTTGAGGGGAGAGAAGTGGGTGGGAGGGGGACAGCATGGAGGGAAAAGAGAAAAAGAGGATTGTGCTAATTTTCATGGCTGTGAGTGAGGAGCCTGGGAACGTGGATCAGTTTGGCCAGCCTGATAGAAATATCCTGAGTTGAAATGTAAACAGTCTTGATCTCTGATCTCAGAAACCCCCTGATCTGACCCGGCATTCCATCAAGGGGTTTAACAATGACATCAGTAGCCCACTTTCTTATTTCCTTATTACCCCTCGGGAAAGTGGGGTGTGTTTGAAGTTCTCCAAATCAAATGATGCTACCACCCTCAAGACACTTTTATTGTCACCCAGAATTAAGGAAATATTAGACGGGGTGGCCAAACTATGTCTATTTGTAACAAACATAAACAATCCAGTAATGACAAGGCAATACATGAGCTGAATTGGTAAATACCACTTTAGCCAACCTGGTCTCAGAGAACTACATTACTAAACCTCACCTATTTTTGTTTTTCAAAATAATTTTTATGTGGCTCATTGTACACATTGTGGCAGTTGTGTGGTGAAATAGACAGGTAAAAATCATGAGTAAAAGGGCAGATTATCAGTTCATAAACATTTCAACATTTGCATTACATAACCAACTACATTTATAGTACAAGCTTGTTAGAGTATAATCAAATCGCATGGAAGCTCAGCTGAAGGAGTTAGATTTTGTTCATTGAAATCTCAATAAAGCATTAACCTAAACAAGCTAATTTGTTTGGGAGAACATTTAATTAGTTTTTAGTGTCACTCAGTGGAGATTTCACCTTGTAACTTCTGCAATATGCGTAATGAACCACGCAATATAATTTTGCAAAAATGTCACCACAGTTATATATTTTTCATGTGATCAGGCAGAATGAATTATAATAAATTAGAATTATTTACATAGGACGTCTAAACTCATTTGGAAGGGATTGGGATCTCTGTAGTTAATACTAAAGTAGGTGTCTATTGTCTGGACGTGGATGTTATGGAAGGTTGTGTGTTCTGGATTCTTGAATCACAAAATAAATAATCACACTCATGAAATATCACTTAGGAATAAGGCTGTAACATAACACAATATGACAAAAATTTAATTTCATTTTTATGTCGATTGGGATGTCAGCTGTACTTGAAACACCAAGGTTTAAGGTCTAAATCCACTCTTTAAGTTGATCTACATGTTGTTGTGCATGTAGTTCGTTAAAATGAGCTATAGTAAAGGCTCGGGTATACTTTTTCTAAATTATCTGTGGATCGGATCGAGGCCGCTTGACAGCATTGCCGAGAGATTACAAACACGTTCGACATACACTACAACTGTTTTGTGATACTCTTATTACAATCATTTTGATGTGCACAGTTGAGGACTGTTTGCGTGACGAGAAAATCTGGGTCCGCCCAGACTGTGCTGATGATGAAATTTGCGTAACGCATATTGTGTGTTGAGTGATCGTCAACACAGACAACTGATGTACACTTAAAACAAGCAAAGTAAAAACAATTTAGCAAAAATGTGGGTATAGTAAAGTGATTCTATGAGACCAGGTTGGATAGAGCACATCAAAATCTTGGTAGCTGAGTGAATGTGGTTCACTGACATTATATAATGATGGCAAAGTGAAAGGCTAAATGAACTGACATAGTGGATCTCTGAGTCATACTCCTACTGAACTGAACATTCACAGAATTAAGGGTTGGGGTCTTATGGGTTGTTGTTTTTAACAGAAAAGTGTCACAGATATTTATCATCCACACAGTGCCTTTGAATATACCTGAGGATGCAGTTTCCCACAAGGGTTGAATTTCAGGTGAGTTCAACAGACCACAAGACTTGTCGAAAGACATTGTGAACCACCCCCTCTAACTTCTCTCTTCTACTTCTCTTTCTCCCTCTCTTTCTTTCCACAGATTTCTTAACTCTGTTCTATTTAGTCAGGCAAGAAAAACCTGACAGACATCAGATAGTTCTCTGTGCTGAGAATTCACACTAAGCATGAATGTATAGAACTCACAACCACTGGCCAGTGCATAGAAAAACTCAACACAGCCCTTCCCCTTTCTTCACATGAATATCAAATTCCAAATTCCTCACAAGGAAAGCAATGTTATTCAACTTCAATTCAATGGGTTAAAATCTTCTGAGCCACATTTAGATTGAACTGCAAAAGTATGGTGTAAACAAATATAGAACTTTGAGGGCAACACAGTTTACAGTCTACACTGCCTAGTACACATCAACCTTGGATATTAGTGAATAATAATTGTACCTTAATAATTCTGAGAATAAATTCAATTCAGTCTCTCAAATGGCACACTATATTTGAAGAGAACGTTTGCAAATGTGTTCTCAGGGAATAGCTTTCTTCCAAAGAGCTTTTATAAATCTCAACTCCTCGCATTTCCTCACTTTTACCCTCCTTAGATCTCACAGAGATAAGCATTAACTTAAGAGGTAAATAATTATTTTCAATAGTTTTTATGATTTTGTCAGGACTATCAAAATGAACTAAGATGGTATAAATAAAATCTCCATAGTCATTCAGAGTCGTAATACATGTCATTATTTATCAGGCCCCTTTGAGTTATAATGAAAGGTTGAACCTGCGACATGCACCAGCCAGCACCCCTACCAACACCACAAGCACCAACCCAGAGACCGCACCACCACGGGCCGGGGGAACGAGAGCGGAGATGACTGGCAGGGGCAGTGAATGGAAAGAGTAGGGAAATCAACAATAGAATTAATAATAACCAAAACGTCTCGGGTTACTTAAGTGTAACCCTTGTTCCCTGAAAAAAGCTCATGCTGCGCTGAGAAAAGCACTTTGGGAACATCTTATAGTTGTGACCAGCTGTGAATATGTGTGCATTGTGCGATAGTGTAGTGTGCTTACAAGAGCATGAGAGGGCTCAGACATGAGCTTGAGATGTTGATTCAAGAACATAAGAGCCCGGAGTGCCATGAACATCCAAACTGTAGAATCTAATGAATGTGTGCGGAGAGGACCAGCCTGCCGCATCACAAACATGCTGCAGAGGGACCCCTCTGGCCAAGGCTTCAGAGGAGGTGACCCCTCTGGTAGAGTGAGCCCTGATGCCTACAGGTGAAGCTTGACCATGCGCCTCGTAGGCCAGGGCAATAGCGTCCCTCACCCAATGCAACATAGTCTGCTTGGTGGCGGGCGCCCCCCAGTTGCAGTCCCCATGGCAAACGAATAGTTGCATTGAATTACGCCACTGGCTAGTGCAGTGGACATAAGTCTGAAGGGCACGGACTGGACAAAATAAAAGTTTTTCCTGCTCCGGCGTACTGAATGGTGGGGTGCAGAAGACTTCAAGAGTGACTTCAAGGTCGAGAAAGGCACCTTAGGCAAGTAGTCAGGATGAGGGTGCAAAATTGCTTTTGTCATTCCTGGGGCAAACTCTAAACAGGCTGGCAAGACAGACAGAGCCTGTAGGTCCCCAATTCTCTTTAGAGAGGTAATCGCCATTTTTTAAAAAAACATCTTGAGAGTCAGAAGTCTGTCAGACGCTGACCCTAAAGGTTCAAACGGGGTCTCAACCAGACCCTCAAGGACTATTGCTAAGTCCCATGAAGGGGTCCTGGTCCTAGCAGGAGGGGCTGGGTGACTCAGGGAGAAGTAGTGGAGACATTGCGCTGTTCAGAGAGGCGAAGAGATCATCTTCTGCCCTGTAAAATCTCACCCAGATTTGTTCCACTACCTCAGGGTGGAGTTTCCACTCCCCCATCGGTATTTTCTGTCTGGACAGTTAATCTGATCCCATATGTGGGCATCCAGGGATATAAACTGCCCTGAGTGACAGGAGCTTGCCCTAGGCCCCAAGGAGAATCCGATGTGCAAGAAATTCAGCTGACATGAACGTGGACCTCCTTGATGGTTTATGTAAGAGACTGCCGCTGTATTGTCCACACGCACCAAGACATGGCAGCCTCTGGAGGAAGTATTTCAGGGCCATAAATACAGCCATCAACTGTCAGTTAATGAGACAGTTAATGTGACAATCGAGCTGACGACCCTCCCATTCCCCTTGAGCTGGACGTCCACTTAAGACCGCTATCCAGCCCATCAGGGAGGCATCTGTCGTTAGCAGTCTGTAATGACAAGACGCATCTAGAATGGGACCCAAGGTAAGAAACCGGGGTCTGAACCACATAGAAAGGGAACGAAGCTCATGGCGCGTTCCTTAGCGGACTGGCCCTTGGATGAGATCCCCTGGCTTTTAGCCACAGCTGGAACAGTCTCATGTGAAGAAGGCCCAAAGGGATCACCATGGAAGCAGATGCCATTGGACCTAGTATACATTGATACTGACGAGCAGTGCAAACTTGACCTAGCCTGACTTTGCTCAGGGTGTTCTGAATGGAAATGATTCGAGCAGGAGACAATTGTGCCTGCATCATGATCGAATTCCATATAACTCCCAGATAGATAATTCCCTGGGTGGGAGAGAGAACGCTCTTTTGACGTTGAGTCTCAGACCCAGAGAAACCAGATGAGCTAAGACAATATCCCTGTGCTGAACTGCCAGTTCTTAGAACTGCGCTAGTATCAGCCAGTTGTCTATGTAATTCAGAATGTGGATACCCCGGAGTCGCAAAGGAGCCAGTGCATTTTGTGAATGTGCGGGGTAATAAGGCTAGGCCGAATGGAAGAACCCGATACTGGAAGGCTTCGCCCCCGAAAGCGAACCTCAGGAACTTCCTGTGCTGTGGCAGAATCTCTATATGCGTCCATGAGATCGATCGTGACCAGCCAAAACGTGATGTTGGGCTTTTGACACGATGGTCTTGATAGTTAGCATCTTGAACTTGAACACCCTGACTGAGCAGTTCAAGCCTCAAGGATCTCAGATTGGATGCAACCCCCCCACCCTACTTGGGAACCTGGAAGTATTTGCTGTAATAGCCTGACTCTTTCTCTGGAAGGGGAACACATTCTATGGCCCCTTTGACCAAGAGATTTTGCAGTTCTTTCCACAGTAGACATGCCTGCTCCGGTTTCACGGTAGTGGGGACCACGCCGTTGAAACACGGAGGGCGGCGAGCGAATTGAATTCTGTAGCCTTTTTCTACTATTCTTAGCACCCACATAGAAATAACGGGCAGAAGTTTCCACACTGCCAGGTTCTCTGAGATGGGCATTAATTTCAACACTTCCTGTTGAGGGGATGTCGAGTGTTCTACGTCCTGGAATAAGGCAGGAAGCAGCGGTACACCCAACTTTTTGTTGGAAGCCTCTGCCTCCCAAAACACCAGATGCGGCGGGAAAGGAGAGGATTTGTGGGGGTACCGGGAGGGGCGAAGTGGATGGTACACGCGCTCCGTCCCGAGGGGAGCTACCCTCACAGGTCTGGGTGCAAGACCGTCAGGGCTTTTTTCTTTTAGAAATTACTCCCCTGAGGTCTTGCTTTGGGGGCTGTCGAGGGCGACGAGCCTGTCCCCAGTCTTTACAAGGGGGAGCATGACTCGCCACGCTCTGCTTCTGAGCCTCCCTTCAAGCAGGATCAGGGCGGGACTGGGTGGCCGACAGCCCCGCTCCCTGAGTGCGGCGAGGAAAAAACTGCCCAAATGCTTCCTTGTTGCTCTTCGCCTCCTGGAACCTGGAGATAACTGTATTCATCACATCTCCAAATAGGAATAGAAGGCGAAAACGGGGCATCAAGGAGGAAATCTTTATCTTTGTCCTTGATGCCCGATAGGAGCCATAGGTGTCTTTCCATGCTGACCAAAGCGGACATAGACCGGCCAATGGCACAGGCTGTCTGCTTGGTCGCACGAAGAGATAGGTCCGTGGCTCGACGAAGTTCAGAGAACGCTTCTTCGTCAAGCGTGGTACCTGCACTCAGGTCCTTTAGCAGATCAGCCTGGTATGCCTGTTACACCGCCATAGTGTGCAGAACAGCACCAGCCTGACCCGCTGCCTGATAAGCCCTCCCCAATAGCATGGAGGTGGTCCTGCACGAGAGAGAGTCTTTTCAGCGATGATGTTGAAACTGGCGAGAGATAACCCGCAAGTGTCTCATTATTTGAATGTGTAGGGAAAGAAAGATAGCTGGATCTGATCCAGAACAATAGAGCTTATACCACATGTTGGTGGTAATGAGCAGACACACAAAGTAACTGAACGAAACAGGCGGGAGTATTTGAAAAACACCAGCCTGATTCAGACATAACCATGGTGCTATTCGCTCTGTGAATTTCAGGGAGTGTGAGAGAATGAACAAACAGGGGTTCATACAATTTAACAGTGGATACACGCTGGTAACAGCGCAATTGAATCGCTAGTTCAGATCACTCAATAAAATAACATTTCACCCAAAAATGACGATCTCATAAATCACCACAGCAATCAACGATCGTAGTTAAACAGACAAATGTAACAAAACATCAAACATTCAGCAATCAAATATATATGATTTAGTTTCATAAGAAAAGTCACAATTTCTAAACTAAATCTGCCCAGATATCAAGCCTTACTTGGGAAATCCTGTGTGATTTCAGCAGGGTTGTCCGTTTGAATTCCTGTTGCATTGAGCGGTCAGGAGAAAACAATCTGGATTTGGTCCTTTGTTTTATGCTTGTCAGCGGAAAGACGCATCTCTGCGTTATTTCTCGGGTCCGGTGATGGAAAGAAATGCAGGGAGGTAGTCAACGTTGATAGAAAACGATTGAAAAGGGAAGCTGGTCGCCTTTTCCGTTTTCTAAATAAATTCACTGTGGTCTCGCAGTGAAAATGAAATTAACTGGTTGTAATACTACAAGACTGGAACAACGCCAAGTTAATCTTACTCTACCGTGGCCAAATTGTGAGGTTAGAAAAACATGGTCTCTCTTTGTCCAGAAGGAGGGAAATTCCTTTGTGTAGATACGTCTCTTTAGAGCGCAGCTCGTGCAGTTGTAGGCAGCGAGGCTGTAAGCAGAGAGAGCGAAATCAAATCTCAGCGCTGGTTTTGTTAAGAAGATGACGTTATCGGTCATAGGCCGTTTTGACCAATGATGTTTGAGATTGAGTCCATGGGCGGGACTTCCCGTCCAGCTGTGAAGCAATCTGGGAAACCGAGTTCAATGTCCCACCTTTGATCATAGAACAAAGGGCCATGCTGTCTCTGCTGCCATTTTTAGTGGGGCAAGGCCCTACATTATTAAGAGGTGTTTTGTTGATTGTAAAATCAGCGTCATGCCATATGGGTGAGTTGATGTGAGGTGTGAGCTCATGTGTTGTTAATTCTAATCATAGTATTGTTAAAAAGGATATGCTGTTTGATTTTTTTTTATTGTGAATAACATAGCGATTTCAATCTTCTTCTATTGTTTTTAATAGTGGAATAAAGTTGAGGTTGAATAAGTCAGAGAGATTCAGGGATATGTGTATTCCTATGTATTATTATTTTTTAAATGGTGTGTTCTGTATGCTAGTATCGTGCAGTTTCATATTCAGTGGAAAGATTGTTGATTTCTTCCAATTCATGGAATAGGCTGATATTTTGGAATAATTGTTAATGAATTTAATTGTGTCTGTACGTTATGTTTTTGGAGATTGTAAGAAAAGTAATATATCAGTGTATGAAAAGATTTTATGGTTGGTGTTGTGTGATGAAATTCCATAGATATATTTGTTCTGTCATATTGCAGCAGCTAGAGGTTTTATAAATAGAGCAAAGAGTAATGGGGATAGGGGGCATCCTTGTCTAGTCTCTCAATGTAGCTGGAATGGTGGTGATATGATGCCATTTTTTATGACAGATGCCAATGGTTCAGTGCTTCAATGTTTTCATTTTTAATGGCTGAAATTAAAAAAGAAATCCTCAATGTAATGATCTTGAAATCTGATATGCCAACACAATCACACAAGAACTCAACATTGACATAATTTGGCCGAGTTCCCGACAGGCACCATCTCCCTTCAGACATTTACCTTTTCCTGTGGAGCTATTGATGGCGTTAGGTTATTAGGCCAGTTGAAACCAGGAAGTAATTGTGTTCACATAATCAATAAAGAGCGTGATTTGGAGGTTGGACTTTCCCCTCTAAGAACTAATTTTTACTCACTGTCAGTTAGGTTTAGGGTTGGGATTCAGATTAGGGTGTTAGTAAAACATTGTCATGCTGGAGGGTCATGTCGGGATTAGCCTGCAGGAAGAGTACAACATGAGGGAGGAAGATGTGTTCCCTGTAACACACAGCGTTGAGATTGCCCTAGATGACAACAAGCTTAGTCTGATGAAGCTGTGACACACTGCCCCAGACCATGATGGACACTCAAATCGATCACGCTCCACAGTACAGGCCTTGGTGTAACGCTCATTCCTTCGACGTTAAACGCAAGTCCGACCATCACCCCTGGTGAGACAAAACGGTGACTCGTCAGTGAAGAGCAATTTTTGCCAGTACTGTCAAGTCCAGTGAAGGTGGGTCTGTGCCCATAGGCGACATTGTTGCCGGTGATGTCTGGTAAGGACCTGCCTTACAACAGGCCTACAAGCCCTCAGTCCAGCCTCTCTCAGCCTTTTGTGGACAGTCTGATCACTGATGGAGGGATTATGCATTCCTGGTGTAACTCGGGCTGTTGTTGTTGCCATCCTGTGCCTGTCCCGCAGGTGTGAAATTCGGATGTATCGATCCTGTGCAGTTGTTGTTACACATGGTCTGCCACTGCAAGCAAGATCAGCAGTCCTTCCAATGTTTTCCATGCTTGTTCAATGAACCATAAACAATTAATGAACATGCACCTGTGCAATGGTCTTTCAGACACTAAAAGTTTACAGACAGTAGGCAATTAATGTCACAGTTATAAAAACTTAGGACACTAAAGAGACCTTTATATTGACTCTGAAATACACCAAAAGAAGGATGCCCAGGGTCCCTGCTCATCTGCTTGAACATGCCTTCGGCATGCTGCATGGAGGCATGAGGACTGCATATGTGGCCAGGGCAATAAATTGCAACGTCTGCACTGTGAGATGCCTAAGACAGCACTACAGAGAGACATCTGTAACATATAGAACTATGTGTGCTTACACTTAGAAATAAACACATTTGAGTCTGTGAATGAAAACCCGATTGCTTACTAAAATACAAACCACTGCCCCCAGTGGCTCCAAGCTGGAAGTGATTTTTGAACATATGGGCAGCTCCAGTTACTGGATGAAATGTCTACAGAGTGGCACCAAATGTGAGTTGTTAAGAATTTAGTTTTTTGGTGTAAATTATGTAATACAGTCAACAGGAATGCAGATTTTTATTAATCATATGCCCTAACCCAATCCCCAACCATAAACTTGGGGCAAAAATGTAACCTACAAATTGCGCTCATCATTGATTAAGTGAACAGTTACTTCCTGGCTTCTGTGACACCAGAACACATGGGTGTGTCTCAATCAGCTCCCTATGTTGTGAATCAGTTTATCCTGAATACAAAGTTGGGCACTGGCAAGGGTGTTCATTCACTGAACATTGGTACACTTATGACTCAATCACCTGCAACCAGCTTGCGCATTGAAGCCAACTGTTTTTAATCATCAACATCACTGTATAAATTACAATATCATTCAAATTCGTTGAAGATATTCAAATGTTCAGTGTTTTATGAAAGATAAATGACATTTTATATTTTTATTTCTTTATTTAAAGGGGTCGAAGTAAGGGTACTGGACCATTTGGTAGCAACATGTTGATTTCCCGTTTGATCATGTTTGAATAAGCTGCAGTGTGGACCAGACTTAATGCCAAAAGTCAAAAGCCTAGCTACACTAATACTAGCATTAACTGATCTCAAAACTGTGTTCTGAATGGCATACCATCATTAGAGTCTAGCATCAAACCAATACATTTTCTAAAATGTACTGGTTTATTTGTAAACAATAACCTTGACAACAAGTTTAACTAGCAGTTAGCTTTATGTAATAAACAGTTTAAAATCAGAAGTAAAACATATTTAGCCAGTCTACCATTACACAAAGATCAAACAGTTTTGAGATTGAAATACCAAACCAAAGTTCATGAAAAGTATTTAGCAAAGTCAACATGTAGACATCCGGCATAATTACTCTAGATTCACATTTTGCTGCCTGCCCAATGAAAAGGTGCATGCCACAGCTGAAAGACCTAGGGATAAATCAAGGACCACTAGTTTCCGATAATGGGGCAGTTCACACCAAAATTGCTCTAAAAGAATCTAGATGCAGCACCACGAATAATCTCGTGACATGCTTTTAAAACTTTTTTTTAACTTGGCACAATAAGTAAAAACATTGACACTCCTGTGCAAGACACTGAAAAAAGGAGAGACATGGCACAAAATTGAAAGAGGTTCATCTTATCGTGTATTTACATAGAAAAATTATTTAAAAACAGCACAGACGGATGCAAAAATGCTTTTGGTGTGACAGGCCCTTTTAAACAGCAGCCCTTTTAAAACATGACTGGTACACAAGCAAAGCCATAAATTGGATGCCGGACACAACAGTAACACCCATCTTTGCAACATGCATGTGCTTCTCAATGCATCTTTCCCAATGGTGAAAAGATTCCCATCTGATCTGGATTCATGATATTCCTTGTAATAGTCAGATATAATGGTGTAAAAGTCAGGATTTTGGTAAGGGAGGCTGGTACTAGACGCTAAGGGGCGATTTTTGCCTGCAGACACTAGATTGTGCAAATGGAGATAAGGTTGTATATGTTAAATGGTTGCAGCGCTCTTCAAGGCTCTCTCAGACTGTGAATAAAACATGAGGTATACATAAGGCAAACCTCACAAAGTAACTGCTAGGAGAGTCAGTGCAGATGAGAAGGGAATACTTTTGATTTAAGCAGCATGCGCAATTCTGCTAGTTTTTCTAAACTCCCCTTCTATTTCTGTCCCATGCAGCCTTCATTTACCTTTTAGTTGTACATTTTTACTTGTTTTATAGGTCATATTTTAATGCTTAAAATGCATACATCTGTTGAAGCTCTTTATCCTTCAATCCATATTCTCAGCCTCTGAGCATGCTGTGGCCGATCCATGGCCATGCCGTTTTTGACACTCTAATGCATATAGATACTATTCAATTACATCATCAAAAATTCCCCCTCCATTTTGGATGGGGACTCTGGTAAACATATCAAAGTGTTTCTCTGATACCAAAAAGATAAAGAATTTTTAAACATTGTAACCATGAAAAACATTTAAGTTTATATATAAACGTTGGATAATATTTCACAAAGCTGTTATGAGAAGATAAATATGAAGATAAACTTAACTGGTGTTCTTATCTAGGGCTGTCACGATTATGAAATTTGGTTGATGATTGCCAAACAAAGTCTGGCAGGAGCGTCTGCTGACGGCACATGCATCACAACACTTGAGAAGCGATTCACGTGCTCTTCCAGACAGTGACGGTCGGAGTTCAAATGATGACACAAATGGCATGGTGTTCATGGCATTTATATATTCCCTTAAAAATCCCTTATTTGGGAATTAAGATGTGATTGGAATTTGAAGTGCACAATAATTTTGGTTATCTCAAATAACCACGGTTAGATCAAATAACCGCAATCAGACAATTTAATAATCATGACAGGCCTAATTGGATTCCTCCAAAGTGTAAGAAAAACGCTTCTGGTTCTGATATTACCCACGTTCTGTGATATCCTCAATAATTCACACACTCTGTTAGTGCTTACATGAGTCAGGAAAGATTTTCAAGTCTCTAAAATCATGTAAATAGTATTATTTTGCATGTGTGGATGGGTGCTGGACATTAAACTGAAAGTTTACAGGTGGGAAAAATAATATAGAAGACGACCACATTTTCGCCACCGCAGCTGTTGCAAACAACAACACATTGTAGCACACACTAAATGATACAACAAAACATTTCTTCTTAAAGTTGTGGGAAAACTTTATATGTGCAAATGCTGCTCTGTTAAGATAAAGACATAAAAGATGTCAAAAATGTATCTGAAATATATATAACTTTCTCTGAAGTTTCTCATTTTCAACCCCTGACATGGGATTCCACTCCATTGTAAATGTGCTGTAGACTGTTTATTTTGCTTAGATTTAAATCTGATGTACACTGTTAGCTCACTTCATTAAAGGAGTAGTTCACCCAAAAAGGAAAAATTCTGCGGAACACACATTAAGATTTTAGAAGAATATCTCAGCTCTATTGTTCCTTTCAATGCAAGTGAATTGAGTGAATAGAACTCAGAAGTTCCAAATATCACAAAAGGCAGCATAAAAATAATCCCTAGACAGTTTAATCAATGTCTTCTGAAGCAACCAATTTCACTATAAATCGTTTCTCCTTGGCGATCATGATTTCAAGCTCAAATACACTTGAAATCATGATAGCCAAGGGGACTTCTGTCAAGATTTATAGTAAAAATAGAGTTGAATTTTGGTGTGTTCTCACCCAATGATCCATTGGTTGTGCCTGGAGACCGCTATGGCAAGATGCACAGTGAAAAATTAGATATATTTTGGTTTGTTCCAAAACAGATTGGATCACTTCATAAGACATTGATTTAACCACTGGAGTCATATGGATTACTTTATGATGCATTTATGTAATATTTGGACCTTCAGAGTTCTTCCACCATTCACTTGCATTGAAAGGAACGTCTCGGTTACTGATGTAACCTCCGTTCCCTGATGGAGGGAACAAGACGTGTGTCACTGAGTTGACACTAGGGGTCGCTCCTGCGGAGCCCAGACATCTCTGATCTTGAGAAAAGGCCAATGGAAATTGCCCTGTGTAAATTGCCACTCCCCTGGACATACGGGTATAAAATTTGTGACGCTGCAAACGCACATTTCAGCATTCCCTCCATCAGGAAATGGAGGTTACGTTCCCTATCTGTCACTCACTCGACTTTGTGTCGATGAGTTGACACTAGGGGTCCCAATGGAAAACGCCACAAGAGCTGAACCGAGTTACGCAGACTGGTGGTGCGAGACGGGCAGACCTCTGTGTGCCTCGTAAGCCAGCACAGCAAACCATTGCATAACTACACCCAACAAACTGGCAGGTATGAAGCGGTCCCCTGCACCTAGGGGAACGGCTAACTGCTCAGAAGTATAAGGACTGGCTGGCCCAGCTGTGGCCTTCTCTCTATTGTTCTCCTCAAAAATGGAACGAAATCATTCGACTGGGGGCCAAATATATGGTCCAAGCTGGGGGGTGTCCCTCCATAGAGGATGACACCATGGAGACCACACCCAGCTCCGAAGCACATCGTGCGGACCAGCGTTGTGGTAGGTCCTACCCAAGGGGGGAGGAGTTACTACAAACACGACGACCAAGGACATAGGGCCCTCTGCCCAGGGAAGACGCGGTTTACCGGCAGGGAAACCATTTTGCGGAATATACATCACACAGGGTTGCCTAGGGGACAACCAGTGCATGTAGAGCATTTACCTTAGTACGGGGGCCTGGGTGAAGCCCGTACTGGGGCGGCAGCGAGCCTCTCTGAAGACTCGACAGCCACTAGGCTAGGGAGGAAGAACATCCAAGGTTAACACTTATTGCGAACGCAACAGGGGAAAGAGCGCACGTCTTCGCCTCAAGGGAGGGGAGAGGCACTATGCACAAGTGATACAACCAGTCAGCTGACCTGAACTTATCTGTTTGTGTCACCTGATAACACACAGGACGAAACTGGCTCAACCCTGAGGTTACAGAACCTTGCAAAGGTGTTAGGTGTTGCCCAGCCCGCGGCTCAACATATGTCTGCTAGTGAGGCACCGTGGAACAACACCTAAGAAGCCGCAACACCCCTGGTAGAATGGGCTTGTAGGCCAGCAGTGGGTGGCACGTGCTGGGTGTGGTATGCAATAGTGATGGCATTGACGACCCACTGGGCGATCCTCTGTTTGGAGACAGCGCTTCCCTTCCTCTGTCCACCAAAGCATTAAACACTTACCGTCCACTGCATCGTGATGTGCCGATATGGCAGCTACATACACTTTCAAGGTGGAGGGGGACAGCCATCCCGCCAACTTTTCCTGCAGAAAGGAAAGCACTGATCCAACTGCACATCTCTGGGGGCATTCATCTCGGAAGAACACCACTGAGCAAACAGACGCCACTTCAGGCCATAAAGGCGCCTCGTTGAGGGTGCCCTCGCCTGAGTGATCATGTCTACCACCATTGGTGGTAAGCCTCTTAGGTCTTCCATGTCCCATCCAAGGGCCAGACATGGAGATTCCAGAGGTCCGGTCACGGGTGCCTGATGGTGCCCCGTCCCTGAGAAACAAGGTCCTTCCTCAGGAGAATTCACCAGAGGGGGCTGTCGCGAGGAGCATGAAGTCCGAGAACCAAATCCGGGAGGGCCAATAAGGGGCCACTAAAAGGATCTGTTCCCCATCCTCCCTGACTTTGCACAACGTCTGTGCAAGTAGGCTCACTGGGGGAAATGCATATTTGCGCAACCCCAGGGGCCAGCTGTGTGCCAAGGCATCTGTGCCGAGGAGAGCCTCGGTCAGAGAGTAGGTTCCATGGGCAGGTTCAGAACTCGCAGGTCGAGGATTGGCCGCAACCCGCTGCCTTTTTTGGGTACGATGAAGTAGGGGCTGTAAAACTCCTTCTTCACCTCGGCTGGAGGGCCAGGCTCTATCGCGCCCTTCCGTAGAGGGGAGGCGATCTCCGCACGCAAGGCAGTGGCATTCTCGCCTCTCACCATGGTGGAGCGGATGCCGTTGAACCTGGGCAGGCGCTTGGTGAACTGAATTGCACAGACGATTCGGACGGTCCTGATCAACCACCACGACGGGGAAATTTTCATCCTCGTGGCCCGTGGAGACCGTCGGCTCGGGGGTGGGATTGTGCCACGGCTGGGCGCGTGGATTTGGGAGGTCCGGTTTCAGGGCGCCGTACCTCCCAAAGAGAATCAGTGGCCGGCAGTCGTGATAACGTTGGCTGAGGAGACCGGCAATAGAGCCCAGGGGCTGAGGAAACTGCTCTTTTTTTGAAAATGTGGGTACCGCAGCCCGTGAAATAAAATTTGTAAAGAAATAAGGATTCTCCACCCGACCCTCTGGCAGGGAAGGGAGTGGTCTGCTTACCAGCTCACATAGTGCAGTTTCCTGAGTTCCGGGGCTGCCCCTCTCAGGGGCTCTTTGAAGCCTTCTTGGGGTTCTTGGCAGCCGACCGTGAGGCGGGTGGCGTCGCAGTCCTGCAGGTAGCTCCGCGCCGGGGCCGGCCCTGAGAGGCGGGCTGTGGCAGGGCTGGTGTCGCTGTTGGCACCACAGGGGGACACCCTGAGTGACGAGCAAATGGAGTGCAGGGTCTGTGGCTCCGACTGGGCAGGATGTGCTGTTTGGCCTCTGTCTGCTTCCTCACCATTGAGAACTGCCGGGCGAACTCTCCAACGGTGTCGCCAAACAGCCCAACCTGGGAGATGGGGGCGTCAAGTAAACGCACCCTGTCAGCCTCTCGCGACTCGACCAGGTTGAGCCAGAGGTGGCGTTCCTGGACCACCAGGGTGGACATCGCCCACGCCGTGACCTTCGTTGCCCGGAGGGCGAAGTCGGTCGCCGAGCGCAGCTCCTGCATTAGACCCAGGTCAGGATTTCCCTCATGTAGTTGTCTGAGTGCCTTGGCTTGGTGCACCTGCACCTTAGCCGTCAGGGACAACGTTAGCCTACAGGCCCTGGACGAGAGCCTCGGGCGGTTCCGCCAGGTGAAGGCGCTTTGCGGGCATAAGTGCACCATGACTGCTTGATCCACCTGGGGAATTGCTGAGTAGCCCCTTGCCACCCCACCATCGAGGGTAGTGAGAGCAGAGGAGCTCCCGGATCGTGTGTGGGCAGTGAAAGGTGCCTGCCATGAGCGCGTGAGCTCATCATGCACCTCCAGGAAGAAAGGAACGTGGGCAGAGCGTGGCCATGAGCTGTGCTCTGGGGGGGGGGTCTCTGCATTGGCCTGTGACTGAGGGTGGGAGTCCAGACGAGTCCTCAGCATCAGACATGACGAACCCGCTCTCCGATGCCGTGAAACGAACCGGCAACATCACCCCAGCACTCGGTTGGACCATAGAAGCGTGACGGGGAGTGGGAGGTCCGTGGGGGAATACCAGAGAGGCTCCCACTGAGGTCCCCATATCGCCCCCACTGCTAACCGACCCCTCCTCATATCCGTAGGTAGAACGGAGAGAGCCTCTTACGAGGGCGAGACGCGACCGCATCGTAGCCATGGTCATGTCCTCGCAGTGAGGACATGAACCATCCACGAATGCTGACTCCACGTGGGTGGCATGCAGACACGAAAGGCAGTGACCGTGGCCATCAGATGGGGAGAGACATCAACCACAACCAGGAAATAAACACAAATTGAATCTTGAAAAAGACGCTTTCCATTTGCGCCTCTCTTTTAGAGAAAATACCACTCTTTTTGTGTTTTTATATATATATATATATATATATATATATATATAGACAGGTATATATAAATATATATGTATATAAGTTATTCACTCCGTTAACTTCTTGTTTTTTTTCTGCCGCTGAAGCCCCCAGGTGTGTTTGCTCAGCACAACGTAGTGTGCGAGGGGGAGGACCACTGGAAAGTGCCCTAGATCCAACAGTGTGTAGAGATGAATGGAGGCAGCAGAGGAATTCAACTCTGTGACTTGCTCGCTCAGCTCCGAAGAAGATATCTGATGTGTGTTTGCAGCATCACTCCTTTTATACCCGTATGTCCAGACTTATCACCATACTTTAGAGAAGCAAACAGCCTAGTCATTATATCCCACTTTCTCTTCCATGAGAGGTTATTCCATAATATCCCTCTGTTTAGGAAAAAGAAAATTAGGAAAAAACAAATTCATCCGAAAGCCCATGATGCTTATTTATAGGGCAGTCCTCTGACAATTAAGTTTTCAAGGCCTGTTTGACTTTGAGTAAACAAAACCAGGACACATATTGAATGGCTCTAAACATTTATATGCAGGCTGCATGCTTCAAATGGTTTTATGGAAACCCATCATTCAAGAAGGTGCTTTGCAAGCAATTTGTCAAACCTTTGATAATAGAGCATGACAAGGCATGGTGTGGAATAAAATGCAAGGCCATTCACTGCAGTGTTTACAGGATTTCATCATCCTCCAATTGCTGCTCATGTCTATTTTAAGTTTACTGGATATGTGTTGGTGAATTTATCAAACACATTTTGTTCTAAGCAATTCATCTAAAAAACTAGCATCACTGATTCCATTTCCCTATGTCTTCAGTTTGATTTTGAAAACACATAATCAGACAGCAGCGAGAGTTTTAGAGTTTTCAAATGTTTAACCGGGAACTTTAATATGGGAAATAAAGAAACTATTCTGATGAAAGCTGAAGAAATAAAACACTGATGTCTTGCCACAGTTATAGTGTTATAATATGTCCACCTTGTTCTTTGATTAATTCTTTATGAGTAACCAAATCATTCACACATGCCATAAGTGCTTTCAATGTAGTCTCTGATTAGAATGTGTGGAATGACTTGGTCTGCCACACAAATTCAAATCACACTTGATCGTTCATGTTATCTTTTTTACCCAGATATTGTTTTTTCTTACATCTCTACAAAATGCATTATCTAAACAGAGTAATTTTGAAAAACAAAATCAGTAAAACAAGAAGATGCAAACATGCAAGGAACGAGAACAAAGAATGAGCTCGGAGGTGGGTAGTAATGCACTACTTTTAATCCATTACATTTACTTGGGTAACTTTTTTGGAATAGATACATTTTAGAGTAGGTTTAAAAGTGGGTACTTTTTACTCTCAAGTACATTTCTAATGAAAATGTTTTACTTTTACTATCGGCAGCATTCCTGTCATTACATTACTGGGTTTAACTTGAATGAATGTGTAATTTATTGAGAGATTGAATGTGACTTTTACAAAAGCGGAATTTCACACAGCTGCGTGCGCGGTCACAGACTGTCACTCAAGCCGAGTCCATCACTGCTGCAGCATCATGCTCTTCAAAGTGAAACACTTCCTTCCCTCCGCACAGTGGAAAAAATAATAGTTTTGTCATGCAATGCCTTCGTTTAACACCAAGACAAGCAGATATTTCAAGATTAAATATGAAGCTCCAACTTAAAGCAGCAGGCTGAGGTAAAATGTGTTATGTTGTAATATGGTGATGGTCATTTTCAGGGTGATTCTGTAAATTTGGGCTCTTTTGACATCAGTGTTTAAGTGTATATTTTTAAATCAGTGCAGCAATATATAAGTGCGCTTTGTCCCGCATCCCATGAGCCGTATTTACACATTTAGTACTGGCAACTATTGCAGCTACCTCGGGCTGATTAGCGCAGGGAAACATCCTTAACATGTGGATTAAACAATGTACTATAAATCCATGTAAACATCCAAGTTACAGACAGCATTTCTGCGCGAGCACAGCGAGGCAAGCACATGAGGTATGGGTGTGAGGCAATCGTATAGAGAAAAGTGAGAGAGTGACAGTACTGCTGTACAGAACTAATGATCTAAATTCTTTCTACACTGAAAACTGTAACAACACTGAAATAAGAATCCACGCAGGACTTTAAAAGCTATAAAATAGCGAAAGTAGGCATTAAAAAATGTGATCGTGCTTTAATTTATACAGTATTTCAGCATTATATATAATGTCCCTGTGGGATATTGTTCATGTTTTCACAGTAATAATTACTAGAATGGTTTCCAAACCTCTCTTCTTATTGACAAATTCCTTCAGATCTGACAAGAGCCCTTAAAGGGACAGTTCATCCAAAAATGTAAATTCTCTCATCATTTACTCACCCTCATGCCACCCCAGATGTGACTTTCTTTCATCTGCTGAACTCAAATGAAGATTTTTTTAAAAATTTCTAAGCTCTGTTGGTCCATACAAGTGAATGGGTGCCAACATTTTAAAGCAAAAAAATAAATAAATCACATGTGTCAGCATAAAAGTAAGACTTCAGTGGTTAAATCAATATCTTAAGACGCAACCCCTGCACGTCACATGGTCCCGTGACCAGAATATATGACGTGACAACAACAACCATGAAAATAATTCACTCAAGTGATATGGATTCCGACATACTACTCCACTAGCATACTGTTTTTGGCATACTATATAGTAGGGAAGTATGGATATTCGGACGCAGGGAAATGTGATAGGTGTTGATGAGAAACTAATCACTTTCACATTTTTCTTCTTGTGTTTTTGGTGATTCACATTCTTCTCTGCATATAGATATAACTACTGGAGTCATATGGGTTACTTTTATGATTCCTTTATGTGCTTATTGGAGCATCAACAACTTGCAATGTACTGGCCAACGGAGCTGAAATATTCTTCTAAAAATCATAAATTGTGTTCTGCAGAAGGAAGGAGGTCATACACATCTGGGGTGGCATCAGGGTGATTAAATGATGAAAGAATTTACATTTTTGGGTGAACTATCTCTTTAAAGTGACCGCTCAGTCATAATTTAATATTCTTTCATAATTTTCCTACCCTCATGTTGTTCCAAACCTGTATGACCTTCTGTATTCTGTGGAACACAAAAGATGTTAGGAACTGACAGTCTCAGTCACCATTCCATTAATAATAATAACAATAAAAAATAAATAATTATGTAATAAATGTTATATTTGAATTATATACATGGAATATAAGGGAGTTAACCTTCATTATTTCATTTATGAAAGTAAAGAGTTACTCACTACTTGAGTACTCTTCTAATTGGATGCTTTCTTACTTTTACTCAAGTAATTATTTATGTTGGTACTTTTAATTCTACTTGAGTAATAATTTTACGTAATTTTACTTTTACTTGAGCACAGTTTTTGGCTACTCTACCCACCTCTGATGAGTACTGACCTGTTGACCTCAAGTACTTCCTTATGTTACCTTAAAATAGATGCAAAAAAAAACTATGCTTCCTTTTTCTACACTAAAAGATATTCTTCCCAAAAATAATAAATAAATGTAAAAATAACGCACATACGGTGGCTCAAAGAACTAGCCTTTTTGGACACTTAAAACAAGTGTTATCTGCTTGCCGTCCACATTCTCAGAACTAATATTTTCACAGCCATTTTTGCAATAACTTTTAACACACTGAGATTTTAAACTATGTATTAAGTCCACTAAATGCCTTCCACTAATGTTTTAGAACCAGAAAGTGTCCACTATTATAAAATCTATTTTCAAATCTTAATTTTAAACAATTATCTATTGTTTAATAATATCTTATAAAATAAATAAACTAACACATTTTTATGTGAAATGCTTAGCTTCAAAAGTACATTTTCATTACAATAAATGACACTTGGTCTTATGTTATATCATTTAATGCAGGGGTTTTCAAACTGGTGTCCAGAGATCCCTAGGGGGGCTGCAAAGGGGGTGCTAGGGGGTCTGTTAAAAATTATTAAAAACAGATTTTACATTTTTATATTATTTCTAGGGCTGTCGCTTTAACATGTTAATTCAGTGCAATTCATTTGACTAAAAATAACGCATTAAAAAAAATTAACGCCATTAATCGCAATGCCCCCTGACTGTAATATGGAATATTCCTGAGAAATGCAAGCAATGTAGTACAACCTATTTACTCCAGAGGGCAGTAAGTGAAACTTTAGCTGCGTGGTAATTCACAGTTTATACAGTGAAGAAAAACACCCTTGAGCAGCAGTACAACACAGACATGCATTACATTTTTGCGTGTTAACACTTGATGGAGCGCAAATCTGAACTAAGGTATCTCAATATGTGTTCTAAGAATTAAACTATATTTAACTTGACACGGTGACCTAAACATTTTGTTTATGGTGCAAAGCATCCAAGACGCTACACAAGCATGTCTGATGCAGATGTTCATTGACAGGTCCTTAAACAAGCATTCATAATAAATCTCCAACTGATTGACAAATTCACTTGTGAAATAGATTGCTGTGAACTGTATGCCAATGATTGGTTTATGTTCAGTAATATGGTAGTAAACAATACATTGTATTCTAAAGCCGATTTTGTATTGTCTTATTAATGATTAACTCTTCTGCCACAAGAATCTAATGCATTTTAATTATCTGAATATTTTGTAATTTTATATATATTATATATATATTTTTTTTTAAATACTTAAAGATAACTATGTATCTTTCTCAGCAAATATTTGTATATGCGATTAATCGCAATTAATGAATTGGGACACAAAGTAATTAATTTGATTAAAAATTTTAATCGATTGACACCCCTAATTATTTCACAATATAACTGTTTCCGTCAGTAATGATCAAACTAATCATGATTATTTTATTGTATAGACAGCCATAGTAAAAAATAAAATAAAAACAGAAATAAAAATTAATTGGCATATAATTTCAAACATTCAATCATTCATCAATCATTCTTATTTGTAAGAAATAAACATTGTAATTCACTATTCTCTGTACAGCTTTATTTTATTGACTGTTTTAAAAAATGTGTTCATTAAGTGCATTTCACAGAAATATTTTAAAGAAACTTTTATTTTAGTATATATATATATATATATATATATATATATATATATATATTAAATTGAACAGACAGTCAACTTAAGAACAGGTAAATAAATAACAGATAATGTTTTTTTTTTTGTTTTTTGTTTTGTTTTTTGGCTTTAGTACTATGACAACATAAAAGGCAATTATGTATTTTGCAAACAAGAAGTCATTATAATGTTATGTTTTCTACTTTTCTTACAGAGCATTTGGGGTATCTTGGTATCATGACGTTTGATATCAGAAACGTTAGTAAGAATCAGCTAAGAAAGTTTGTCATTGAATTACCACTGCTTTTACTACTGGGTGTATTGGGTTTTTGCTATATTTGCAAAAGGCCTTTAAAAAGTCATGTTATGCCTGTAGGGCCTTTTTAATTAACAGAGGCCACCATATCTCTCTCTCTCTCTCTCTCTCTCTCTCTCTCTCTCTCTCTCTCTCTCTGTCTCTCTCTCTCACTCACTCACTAACTCACTCACACACACACACACACACACACACACACAGTAATCACATCATATCAGTGTGTTGATGTCTCCTCTGGGGAACTGGACTGACATGTGCCCCCATCTGTTTTAGGCAGATAATAAGATTTGTATATGGGTGTAGTTAATACGTCAAGTAAAACTTACTGCTATCTGCGAAGAAATTTTGGATTCTGTCTCCGACGAACTGTTGACTTTATGTTCCCCATTCACACGGTTGTATTCAGGAGGCTGCTGGGAGCCCGATCTATTGCCCTTGGTTTTTCTGTTCCCAGGGCCCTGATGGACGATGTTTAAGAGATTGAGTGTGCTCTCATGTTCCCGGTCCGAGTTTTCCGCCTGGCCGCGCTGATAGCGGCTCTCGCAGGTGGAGTGATGCCGTCGGCACACCTCTATTCTGGCACGCAAGCGTTCAACTATAGCGCTGTGGAGTTGCGGGACGACTGGTCCTCTTGAAGTGGCGATTGGCGTGATTGATCCTCCCATCCCGACGCCTAACATGGGTGCAAATCCACTTGGGGTGGCTTGGGTCGGAGCCGCCTCTCCCATGACCTGTAGTTCCCTCTTTGTTCAAATCGAAATGTGTATACCTTTGTAATGGCAATGTTAGGAACAGACGTTCTTATGATGTTAAAAGTATTTTAAAGGAGAAACGTTTAGTATAAACGTTCTTGGCTGTTTGATGTTAGAGCTGATAAGCGAAGTTCCCACAATGTTCTTAGTCCTACATCAAATAAACAACGGTGTAGACGTGACAATGTTCTTAAATGTCAAGTTTTTAATACAAATTTGAGAACGTTTCCACGAGAGTTAAGTTGTTAATTTGTTGCCTAAAAATTGAGAGAACGTTTCCAGGAGAGTTATGCTAACTTCAATTTGTTATACAAATTAAGAGAGAACGACTCCAGGAGAGTTGCTAACGCCAGTTTGTTAGACTAAGACAATTAAGGTGAGAGGTGTCCAGGAGTGTTATGCTAACGCCAATTTGTTAGGCTAGTACAAATTAAATTGAGAGAACAACTGCAGACGAGTTAAGCTAATGTCAGTTTGTTACATAAATTGAGAGAACGACTCCAGGAGAGTTTTGCTAACGCCGGTTTGTTAGACTAATACAAATTAAGTTGAGAGAATGTTTTCAGGAATGTTACACTGAATAAGAAATATGGACATTTTGACGTTCTCACAACCAAAAACGAATGTTTGGAAAACGTTTTTAGAATTGTAATCTGTGAAGAGAATTTCAATTAAAATGCTCACATTTGGAAACATTTCGATTAATTTGAGATAAAAACAGACTCTTAATGTCTAAATGTATTTATGCTGTTTCCACAACTTGTGTTTTGAATGCCAGAATGCAACGTTATTCTCAGTGATGTCATGCAGTTAGTCAGGTCGCCAAAATGCAGCGCGTATTCAACACAAATGCAAGGTGTTACAAATCCACAGTTAATGTCAGGTTTTAAAACTGGCATGCAGCAATGAATAAACGCATTCACGCCAGTGCATTCCGCTTGCATACCCTCAACGAGACGCACATATCGCTATGATCGAGGTTTCCTATCAGCTTCCAAATAATAAATTCAATTATAATCCATTTACTTGGAGATGAAAATCCGCAAACTTCCAGAGAGTTCAAGGAATATACAAGCACTTTCCATGGTTGTCATTTAAGACGCTGTTCATTACTCCTTGCGGTGATCCCACAAATAAACTGAACGGAACACGATTTGCAAAAGGACTTGACTGGCGATATTCGTTCAGCGGATTATCAGTCCGAGCGCGTACGGCGGTGAGTCCGGAGAGGCTGGGTTACCGCAAACTGACTACAGACATTGAATGGGCAGTTCACCCATGCGCGAGAGAATTCTTCCAAAGGGTGAGCTGTGATTTTGCAGGCTCTAGTGGTACCAACCGTGAACTACATGAAAACGACCGCTCTGATGTCTGAATAACAGATGTGTTGCGTCTGAATGGTAGCTACAACGAAATTATTGTAAAAGAGTCATTATTTACGTTTCAAACATTTAACAGTGTCTGCGGTACACATAGGGTAGATGCAGCTATGTGCAAAAGTGTATCAGCATTTATTTTATATTTATTTTGAACATTGATAGAGCAAAAATAAATTAAATGTAAAGACGCAAGACTTTTTGATAAAATTAATTAATAAAAAAGACACTAAGGGTAAAATCTACATTTGCAGGGCTGCCTCTGGCCAATGTGTGTGTGTGTGTGGGGGGGGGGGGGGGGGGGATGTTGGTTCACGTGATATGAGCGTGAAGCGATAGTCTGTGTTCCGCATCTGCTTTCGTGTCCTTGAATAACGTGTGAGTAAGGGCAGCCGATGGATTTTCTGAGCGGTGGCACTGAAAATATGCGTTTTCCTTTGAGACTCAAAGATGCTTTATTTGTATTTTTGTATTTTTTTTTTTTTTGAGTAACAAATCAAGATCACACTGATTCAAAATAATCACTTCAGAAAAGGTTGCAGCATTTCCTGTAAATTCACTATCGGTATTTCATAACATAAGTGCAAAACTGATTATACAAACAACGAATCTACATTTTTGAGTGGAACAGTCAATGTGTGCCCAATTCTTAATTACACATCTACATCAGCCCCACTGATTTTCAATTATGAAATGTTGCATCAAATTACCTCAAAATCAACCTTTAGACATTGCACGCGATGACATAAAATGTTGTTGGTCACAGTGATAACAGTTTTATTAGGAAAGTGCTTTGGTAGATTTCGTTACTATTTAAAATTATGTAGAAAATCTAATCAAAAGAACCTATTACCCCATGGGGCCTTTAGCTGCATTGTACCCTATTCTAAATATATACTACAGTTGTCCATGGCAAAGATATGACTGGAGACACTTATTACTCCAGTGAAAATTCTTAGGCTGGCTGGGGTAAACTGATTTAAATTTAAACAGCAAAACAATTACGACCAAACAATTCATAAAACAGCAAAGATGGAAGAGTTGACTTCTAAACAAATATACACAGTAAACATTTTGTATTATGGTGTAATAAATAAACTTTATACATGTCAGGTCAAACACATGTGACAACTCGTCCTAACCTTACATTTATTAAAGTTGCCCTTGCCTTATTGTATGCCAGTGACAGTTTGGTTTTATTATGTTCACTTGTTTAACCAATTGAAATCACAATAATATGATGAGAAAAGTAGCTTTTCTTTTCTTCTGCCATGCCCCTCGGTGCCACCTGCTGGCAAACAATAGGATTTGTTGTTGTCTGGTGTTAAAAGTTTCTTCTCACGCTTTACATTTTAAAGATGAAGAACAAACAGATTTAGAGGAACGTTATGTATATTTAATTTTATGGTGATTTTTTAAAAATAAATTACAGATATAGATATTATAGATATTTTAAATTTGTATATTATTTCTAGGGCTATCGATTTAACGCGTTAATTCAGTGCGATTCATTTGACTAAAAATTAAACGTCAAAAAATTAACGTCATTAATCGCAATGTAATATGGAAGAATCCTGAGAAACGCAAGCTTGTAGTACCACCTATTTACTCCAGAGGGCAGTAAGTGAAAATTCAGCTACGTGGCAATGGGCAGTTTATACAGCGAAGAAAAACACCCTTGAGCTGCAGTAGGACACAAACATGCATTAAGTTCTTGCGTTCCAAACACTTGATGGAGCACAAATCCGAACTAAGGGATCTCAATATGTGTTCTAAGAATTAAACTACATTTAACTTGACACAGTGACCTAAACATTTTGTCCAAGACGCTACGTAAGCATGTCTGACGCAGATGTTCATTGACGGGCCCTTAAACAAGCCCTCATAATAAATCGATTGACACCCCTAATTATTTCACAATATAACTGTTTCCGTCAGTAATCATCAAACTAATAATGATTATTTTATTTTATTGACAGACATAGTAAAAAATAAAATAAAAACAGAAATAAAAATTAATTGGCATATAATTTCAAACATTCAATCATTCATCAATCATTCTTATTTGTAAGAAATAAACATTGTAATTCACTATTCTCTGTACAGTTTAATTTTATTGAAACTAAATTTATTAACAAATTTATTAATTAAGTGCATTTCTAGATGAGGTCAAAAAAAGCATTTCAATGCATGTTATCCATTAAAATTCAGATAGTGATTTTAAGTGTAAATCTTAAATGTAGTATATGACATCTATGTATGAATATATTCAATAACAAGGGTTTATATAATGTTCACCACTGGATGGTATGATTTAATAGCAGCATCACAATTACTACACATGTATTTCTGTATGTTACAAAACGGCTTTAAGGCTGTAACAAAAAGGGAGACCACACGTGCAAAAGTACTGAAAAGAATACATTTATTTTAACAGAAGAGCAATGCGATGTAATGCAAGTAAGTAGAAGTGATAATCAGTCATGTCTGCCAGTGTGTGGGGTTGTAATTCTCCCACCTGAAGTGACTCTCTCAACCACAAGGTGGTACCATCAGCATAGTCACCATCATCATAATGAGTAATAAGTTGATTTGTGTCACCGGTGTCTAGACCTATTTAAGTCTGCCTGTTTGTTCCTTTTCTGTTCAGTCTTAAGCCTTTCTTTTATGGGTCATTTGTGTTATGCAAGCAAATTCCCTAGTGCTTTCCTTTGACTTTTGCTGACTTTGTTTTTGATGCCTAATTGGTGCCTAAGAACTTTAAAGATTATTTGATTCAGCATCCTAAAGCCTCCTTGTGTAACCTCAGGGGTAGGAGAACCATCATCTTAACTGTAGACCAAGGTTCGATTCCCATCTTAGGCAACCCATTACAGGGACAAATGTAGTGCAGCATGTCTGAATGTGTAACACAACAAATGAAGTAAGGAACACAAAGCAAAAACTGGGTGCTAGAATGATGCTTTCCAAACAGTTCCACGACACAGCCCCATGCCCACGAGGATGCCGTCGCCAACAAAGAACTAGCCCGATGCCTTGTGAACATATCCAAGGATATTTAATGCTCCCACTCACAGCGTCCGTTGTGTTAGCCATAACTATACCTGAAACAACCACACGCATGCACACACACACACACACACACACACACACACACAGGTACCAGCAAGGCTGGGACACCCCACCCTTTAAAGTCCCAAATCCGTAAAGATTTAACCTATCCGAAAAATTAACCAATTTCATAAATAATGCGAAAAAAAAAATATGGAAATACTTCAATAGGCTATACTTCCATTTAATATGGGCATCCATAGCAAGCCTCTAAATCACAGGTTTAAGATCTTTTCGATCACACTAAACACACTGTGACTCAATAACCCGCTGTATGCATCACTTGCAATCCGGATCCTGAAAGCAATTTAAAGTAATAAAGAAAGTAGGGCAATGAGAACAGAAGAAGAAAGTGGAAGACAAACCATAAGATCATCAAAAATGTAATCTGTCCGATCAGGAGCATGAGACAACATATCAGCTAATACATTGTCTATTTATTTGATGCATCTAACATTTAGGTTAGAAGGCTGGAAGAACAGAACCCAATGCATCAAA
This sequence comes from Moxostoma hubbsi, assembly GCA_032164185.1. NCBI lineage: Eukaryota > Metazoa > Chordata > Actinopteri > Cypriniformes > Catostomidae > Moxostoma > Moxostoma hubbsi. The sequence goes on along the minus strand of JAVLUX010000030.1, from coordinate 8,494,273 downwards.
CGCTGACTTGGGCTTTGTAATGAAGAAGATCATTAATAATGGTCTGAATAAACGACCACCGGTATCCCTTACCCAAAATACCCATCAAAATGTTGGAGCACCCATATCAGAGCTAAAGCCGCTTTCCTGATCACTGAATCATTTTTCTGATGTAAACAAATTTTAGAGAATAGAAACTCACAGGGTGATCTATCCCATCTTTGTTCGTCTGGAGCAATACTGTTCTGACCTGGCTCATATCCACCTGAATTTTAAAAAGCTGATCAAGCCGAGGTGCAGCCAGGACAGGAGCAGTTGTCAGGAGCAATTTTACATTGTCAAAGGCCTTTTTAATAATAGATAATATCAAACCATTTCTAAGAAATAGGAGGTTAGATAAGCCAGGTACTGCAAACTTTAACAACTCTTAATTTTCTAACGATGAAGTGTGGTTCATTGTGCGTGTCATCACCGCACAGTATGCAAAAACTTTGGGGATTTCCTGCACAAGTTTATCAGCTTGTGAACTCAATGGAGCAGACGTAACTACAGGTGGAGGAGCCACATCTCGCCAATCACTGATTGTAAAAACAACTAAATAATTGTGTATATTTTATATATATATATATATATATATATATATATATATATATATATATATATATATATAAATAGAGAGAGAGAGAGAGAGAGAGAGAGAGAGAGAAATCCTTTAGTCCTAGGCTTGCCAAGGACATGAGGGTCTTGTCATCAATGATGTTGACCACTGTTTGGTGACAATGAAAATCTATAAATTAGTTACAACTGTGGTCTATTTGGCCAGAATATACTGCAGTTCTAAAAACTTTACAATGTTTGACCTTATCAGACTAGCAATCATTGTGTCTAATGTTAAAAACATTTGCAATGTAATTTATTTCTAAACATCAATGTTTCCAGTAATAAGGTATGGCACTTACCTGCTCAATGACATGTTTTCAAATATCAGTCTTTTCGTTTCATTATTTATAACCATTCGCTCTGATAAGATGTCCTGTATCCTTGTGTACACTGGTGCCTCGAACTACATTCACAATGTTCTTCCACAAGACACATGCACTTTTATTTTTTAAATTCTAGAAGGCCAAAAGTTACATAGTGTAGCTTAAACTAAATTCTACTTCAAAACAACACTGTGCAAAGGAATAGACAAGGTTTGATGTCCAATTTCTCGTATTAAAGCGTTTTTCTCCGAACTTGACACCACGGTGAAAGGCACAACGGATTCTAAAATGAAAGATTAAGGTGCCCCAGTATCTCTTCACTGGCACATTCTCAGTGCAACCAGGCAAGGATGCAAAACCGTGATAAAAGGAGTGTAATTTTGAATAACTTCAGCTTCGGAATCAACACTTACCATTGTCGTTCCCGAAACAGAAGCAGAGAACACTGGCGGGTTTATTGAGACATTTAAGTAGGAGCAACTGCATTTGGTTTATTTTTACTACACGACTTTGATTTTCCTGCCAACACAGGACAAAAAAATTTCAAATACCCAGTGTTAAAACAGTAATGTCAAACAATTTGGATCTGCTTTCCATGAATGGAGTTATCAGACTTAGGAGTAGAGGATACATAATCAAAAAATGTCACAGTCTGTCTGCACCACTTTCTTGGACTCTTATTTTGAAGTTCCCTCCCTCACTTCATTTCCCACAAGTGACTGCCCTAATTACTCCATCGTTATCCCCACCTGTATGTCATTCCCTCGTTTAGTTCCTAGTGTATATATATCCTTTAGTTTTGTCAGTCTGGGTCAGTCCTTGTGTATAGTGATGTTTGTAGTCTTGTATTGTTATGTTTGATGTTACTCCAGTGTTTGCTCTACTCCAGTGTTTGCTCTACTCCAGCTTTAAGATTAAAGGATTTAAAGTTCCTACTCCTGCGTCTCCTATCCTCCTTGACTCCTTAGGACCCCAAACGTTACACATGAGCGCTGCATAAACTCTCCCTGTGACCCACATCGCCACAAAAACCAGCATCCCTGTACCCGCTTTTATGAGTCACTATAAATTCATCTGCCAAAAAAGCAGCTTCGGTGGCAGTACTGGGCTTGTTTTCGGTGATACTCTACATGTAGCAATGTGGCCAGGAACAATATTTCTGAATTGTTCTAAAAAAATTATGTCACAAAACTCATCAAAAGAACTTACATTACAATCAGTGCACCATCAATCAAAATTCCCAGTAAGCTCTCTCACCATCTCTACATGAGTTTTCCTCAGCCTTTTCTCCAACTCCTAAAATGTTGGCTCAGGATGGTGGATTGTACTTTATCATAATCCTTCCCAATTTCTATTCTCTATCATGAGGGCAGTGTATGCCTTGTGTGCCTTACCTGTAATGACACTTTGAAGCATCACTACACGATCAGTGGCAGGCCAGTTCTGTTCCTCAGCTATACTTTCGAACAAAAAACACAAAACACATCAGGGTTGCGTTCATTAAATTTAGGAAGTAATTTTATATTCCCTACCACATCAAAAGTATGCTGTGAGCTTTCGTTAGAACTCGCACTCCCAGAGGGTAACTTACCTTCCCGGATTAACTTCAAACGCTCAACCTGAAGCTCAAAGTCTGGTGCTATTTTATCAGCTTCTGATTTTTGCACATGTTTAAGATGCTGCAAATCAATTTTGTGTTGCTTAAACAAATTATAATTTTTCAATGTTTCAAGCTCAAATTAACATTCTTTAGCTACTTTTGCCATTTCTCTATCACATGCTTGGTGCCATTTCAAGGATTCCTTTCTTTTGTTCAAACGATAAACCTGAAAAAAGGTCCACTGATTTCTTTAACTCCATAAAATATCTTGGGAGCAGCAGAAATAGAAAATACTTTATATTCACTCAAAATAGTCTTCAGTTAATTATTTTTCAAATGTTTGTCTAACTCACCGATCATATGATGCGCCGCAATTTCCCACAATTATCGTTTAGCAAACAAGTTCGAGAACTCCGGAGTTAACAAAATCTTCTATGGATGCCACAATAAAACTATTTGGCGACAATGAACCAATCAAAAAAATTGACCTTTTTATTACCACTCAAAATTACAGGTAAGCGAATAATTTTATGGTCAATACAGGTGAGATTTATTCAAAATCTCCCCTTTTTAATCTACATACCATCCCACTAAACTATCTCTATGCCTAGTCTTCATGCAACTCCTAAGAGCTAAGCCTCTTTAATCACCAACATACCGCACCATGCAAAAGTTTGGGCACCCCAATAGATTTGAGCTCTCAGATAACTTTTACCAAGGTCTCAGACCTTAATTAGCTTGTTAGGGCTATGGCTTGTTCACAATAATCATTTGGAAAGGCCAGATGATGCAAATGTCAAAGCTTTATAAATACTCTGACTCCTCAACCCTTGTCCCAACAATCAGCAGCCATGGGCTCCTCTAAGCAGCTGCCTAGCACTCTGAAAATTAAAATAATATATGCCAACAAAGCAGTATAAGGCTATAAGAAGATGGCAAAGTGTTTTCACATTGCCGATTCCTCAGTTCGTAATGTAATTAAGAAATGGCATTTAACAGGAATGGGGGAGGTCAAGTTAAGGTCTGGAAGACCAAGAAAACTTTCAGAGAGAAATGTTCATTGGATTGCTAGAAAGGTTTTTGACTGCAAAAGACCTTAAAGAAGATTTAGCAGACTCTGGAGTAGTGGTGCAATGTTCTACTGTGCAGCGACACCTGCACAAATATGACCTTCATGGAAGAGTCATGAGAAGAAAAACTTTGGATTTTCAACACAAAATTCAGCATCAGAAGTTTGCAAATGAGAGTTATAATAACAGGAATGAAGATGAAGGTCATAATAGGCTAAATCATTAATTATGCATAATAGGAAAACGTGAAACAGGACAGTGTAATAATTGTGGTCAGGCATAGCATGAGCAATAGAGCATGTACTAATAAAATGTACAAAGTATTCAAAAGAAAAGTCAGAGCTTATTAAAGTAGTAAGAGATACAGGTAAAGAAACATTTAATCTACTACTAACACTGCTTAAAGAATCTGCATAACAAAAAAATATAGTGCAATATATTGATATCTTTAAATAATAGGGTTAATCAGGAGAATTTACTTACCTTCCATTGATGCCTCACACTAAAGTACAGTATGATATTGTGGCGTTAGATGCTGTACTGCCATCTATTGACATGATCAGCTCTACTGCCATGTTTGAGGTAATTTCTAAAGTTATTTGTTCTTCCTATAATATATTCGTGAGCAATGTACAACCCTGAGTCAAATTCCTTGTATGTGTACACATACCTGGCAATAAAGCTGATTCTGATTCTAATTCTGAGAATTGCTTTGCCTAAAAACAAATGTCAAAAATTAAGTGAACATGCTTTTACTGTTTTCCCTTATATCAATAAACTTTGGAGACTTTCTATGTTTCAGTTATTTAATTATCTAACTCAATTATCTAGCGATACAGTATGTTATGGTAAAGGAAAGATTAGAATTGTTTTTTGTTGATAAAATTTAGCCTGTCCATGAATACTGTATTTGAAGAACTCTATTTATTTCCAAGAAACCAATGTCATGGTTTACACAAAATCCACAACAATCGCTGTGCCAAGCTACTTTGCACTAAACACTGGTGGTGCAGTGGTTAGCACTGTCGCCTCACAGCAAGAAGGTTTTGGGTTCAAACCCCGGTTGCCCCGGCCTTTCTGTGTGGAGTTTGCATGTTCTCCCTGTGTCTGCGTGGGTTCTCTCCGGGTGCTCCGGCTTCCTCCCACCATCCAAAGACATGCAGGCTAGGTTAATTGGTGTCTCCAAAAATTGCCGTGGATGTGAGTGTGAGTGTGTGTCTGTCTATGTGTGGCCCTGCGATGAACTGGCGACCTGTCCAGGGTGTACCCCGCCTTTCGCCCAATGTTAGCTGGGATAGGCTCCAGCCCCCCGCGACCCTGTACACAGGATAAGCGGTTGACGATGGATGGATGGTCTTTATGTCTTCTTGTTTGAAGCATGTTCTTCGGCAGTACAGCTACTGGATCTCCCATTGTCTCCGCTGCTAAAGCACGATAAATAATTATGTTCCATTGTGTTCTGCAACCATGAAAAATGTATTGTGTATGTAAGCATACTTGGCAATAAAGCTCATTCTGATTCTTTTCGCGTCACAAAACAACAATTTTATAAGCACAACCAAGAGTATCCACATAGGTCGGCAGCCAATGAGCACGAAGATTCTCTTCTTCAACGTTTTAATGGAACACTGCGGGTCATGTGGAGGGGATGACCCGCACCATGTAGAATATAAACAATTTTTATAGAAAGCTATAATGACTACAGTCTTAATACACCATTTGGATCAATCTTCACAAAACACAAGTAATTATTTTATTAATGTGTAAAACATTTTAAATTGGCTCCAAACTACTGAATGTACCGTTAAAGGATGTGGCTGGAAAAATTTAAAGTGCAAAAATTATGCTTTTTTGCTGTTTTGCAAGGATATGAAGCACCAAAAACAGCATTAGGATTAAAATCTCTTCTAGGAATAAAGGTTGCGAGTTCAGTGATGGAAGTAAAGAAATGGGTAACAGGGGGTTTTAACTGATGTTCAATTGATTCAATCAAGCAAAACCTTAGAGGTGCAACAGTGATAGATATAAAGTGCTTGAAATATGTCAGAAATAGGGAGAAGATGGTTAGTCTTTCAGTAATGATCGACGGAAAAACTAAAGTATTGAGCAGTGGCATAGCCAAGTTAGACCCTGGCCCAACCAAGATTTTTAGAGATTATTGTTTGACATCAAATATGTATTCACAAAATAGTTTAAAAAAATACATAAATTCGGATTTCTGAAAGTGCGAAAGAACTGTTTGAATGTGGTGCTTCTCTGTTGTTAAGGAAAATGTAGGAAAAAGTATATTGGGCAAAAACTCATCCATTTTTATTGAGGCCCACTCAAAAGTAATTTTCTGGCTACACCCTTGTTATAGAGTATTTATAGGATTTCTAAGTTATGTGGTTTGTCCTTATTTTCTCCCACCAATTAGATGCTTCAAGTGTCAGAAGTACGGTCATGTGGCAGCGGTATGCAAAGGAAAGCAACGTTGAGCAATGTGTGGTGGAGATCATGAGTATGGAATGTGTGGTCAAGGTGTGAATCCAAAATGTAACTGTGGAGGAGATCATGGAAAATGTTAAGATAGTAGATAAAATGTCTTTCATGGCATTAATGGCTGATATAGTTAATTTCTCTGCACAAACAGAGAGCAACATGGAAAGGATTACAATTATTCTTAGGGCAGCTGGAAAATACTTCAGAAAGAATAACGATGGACCAAATAAATGAGAAACTTAAGGTAAAAGTGTCAAACAAACAGGCAGCATGTGGTGGCACATAATGGTTATTATAATTATACAATGGAATGCTAGAAGTATGATATCGAAAGGACAAGAATTTAAGAAATTAATTGACTATTTTAAAAATAAACATCACATAATATGTATTCAAGAGTCATGGCTTAAACCACATCTGAGTTTTGTGTTACAAGGTTACTCAGCAGTACTTAGGGATAGGAAAGATTGAAATGGTGGAGGGGTAATAACATTTATTAAAATTAGGGGTAACATTTAAAATTGTGGATGTGAATGAAAAATATGAATCGGTGGTGGTGGAAGTGGGGTCTGGAACACAGTATAGCAGAGTAACATTTTTATAATACATGTGAAAGATTAAACAGGTGTAGGTAATTCAAAATAGGTGTGTTGTGGTGATTGCAGTGCACATAGTACATTATGGGGTAGCATGTATACTGATCAAAACGTGGATGGTAGTGGAGGAATTTTTAGACTGAGAAAATCTAGTGTGTTAAAATTATGGTAGTGCTACTAGAATAGATGTAGCCAAAGGGCGATACTCTGCCATAGACTTAAAGGGTTAGTTCACCCAAAAATGAAAATGATCCCAAAATTTACTCACCCTCAAGCCATCCTAGTTGTATATGACTTTCTTCTTTCAGCCAAACACAATCAGAGTTATATTAAAAAATATTAAAAAAAAGCTTTATAATCGGAATGAATGGTACCTTAGACTTTGAAGCCCAAAAAAGTGCATCCATCCATCAAAAAAGTAAATCCATAATTAATAAAGGTCTTCTGAAGCGCGGCGATGCGTTTTGTAAGGAAAAATATCCATATTTATAACTTTCTAAACTATAATCACTGGCTTCCGGTAACGGCCGTCAGCGTGTTTACGAGAGAGTCGAGTTCCGCCGTGTGACGTAGGTGTAGTGCAGTGGTTCCCAAACTTTTTTACAGTGGCATACCCCTCCAAACATTCAACATCCTTTCACATACCCCCTCTCTAACACATAGATAAAATTCACACAATGTGTTTTGAAAATATGTATATTTAACACAATTTTCTTTGTAAAACAACTCCCTTATAATAAACATGTTATATTTGTTATTTTTTTATTTGTGTTTTGTACATGTTATATTAACCATATACATTCTGAATAACTGGCTTACCGATTGAGATGGGTATGCTAGATATGATATAACTGCATAACTTGAAAACTCCCCCCTCATCGCATTGCGGTACGCAAGAATAACGTTCTGTGCGTGGAATTGCACATCGTTGCAGGTATGGTGTTGCCAGTCAACTTCAAACATTGCTGTTAAGCATCTGTGTAATTGCGTGGTCAGCTCAAGGTGCTTTTTATGTTACATTTGACAATTTAGCAAGGTTGAGCTAATTTGCTATAAAAACATCATGCAACAATGGGAAAACAGGTCTTTAGCATGATGCAAGCAAATGTGAGTGAAAATGACTGCGTGTGAACGTGGAAAATAATTTGGCCGCACCGGATGTCTAACACCTGTACCTTCCTTATGCATCTAACCTTAAAAACAAATTAAGTTTTAAACTGCAAAAAAACAAAAACAACAAACGGACAAACTAAAATCATGGTCGACTGGCTTTTGCATGTCTGTTAAAACAGTGAAGTATTAATTGTATTTATTATCACTAAGCTACATCACCTAGCAGTGTGATATTTGTGTGATGCATGATGCATGAATAAATTAATTTTTTAACTGCAAAAGATAGGGTTATTTCAATGCATATTATCTGACCTTTATGTCACAACAATTTTGGTGTTTCTACACTAGGGGGCAAACAAAATAATTTTTGCCAGTGAACTGGGTTTGAATGTTATTTTAGAAGTTGATTAAATTTAAAGAATGGTAAATCTCAGAATTGTATTGATTTACCCCCATTTTCACCTCATGTACCCCTAGGGGTACGCGTACCCCAGTTTGGGAAACACTGGCATAGTGTAAGCTCCGGTGAGAAGTGACGAGCGCGGAAGTGCAGAGGATAGGGGAAGTCAGTGAACATGCGGACATCCATTACCGGAAGCCAGTGATTATAGTTTATAAAGTTATAAATATGTATATCTTTCTTACAAAAATGCATCGCTTCGCTTCACAATGCCTTTATTAACCCCCTGGAGCCGTATGGAATGCTTTTTTGATGGATGGATGCGATCTAAGGTACCATTCTTTCCGATTATAAAGCCTGGAAGATCCAGGATATTTTTTAATATAACTCTGATTGTGTTTGGCTGAAAGAATAAAGTCATATACACCTAGGATGGCTTGAGGGTGAGTAAATTATGGGATCATTTTCATTTTTGGGTGAACTAACCCTTTAACAATTACATTGCTTGGCTAGAGAATGAATATGGAAAATATTGGACCATAATCCAATGGGAAGTGATCATTTTCCAATTAGATGTAAAGTTGGATTAGAAATATCTGAAACTGATCCCCTAGACGGAAGTTTAAATCAGCAGATTGGAATACATTTACAGTAAGGAGGTATGGGATATAATATTATTATAATATCGATTGTTAGGACAGATGAATGTAGTGAGGCAATTCAAGTTAGAAACCGTCATGGTTACTGTTGTAACCTCCGTTCCCCGAGAGAAGGAACGAGACGTTGTGTCGAATGAAGTGACACAAGGGGTCTTCCTGGGATGCCAAACGTCCCTCTGAACCTGAGATAAGGCCAATGTCAAGTTGGCAGACAGAATTTGCATGCCCTGCCCCGGACATACGGGTATAAAGGTAAGCGGGGCAGTGAGTGCCAATCAGGATTTTGCACTGAGGAGCCGAAAATAAGGTACGGCCATTAACATTGGTAGGTCTAGTGCTGTGGCAGGAGGGACACAAAGTCTTGTTACTTCCCTCGGGGAACGGAGGTTACA